>CM067320.1:67828367-67914166 GCA_034231615.1 Meghimatium bilineatum
GTTATATTGCCGTATATGTTTCATTTAATAAGCTTATTGTAGAGCTATTGCTAAGTTCTTTCTGATCTCTGAAGAGCAATCTACTATGGCTATGATGGTCAACTCCCATATCTTCGAAGCTGCTGTCAATTTCTTGTTGTTCTTTGTAAATAACTATTGTATGTGTGAGTTTATTTATGTTAATATACTTTTTCTCCCTGTCAGGCACAACATCTAATGAGGAATACATATTGTGTCTTGCTATGATGTTTACTTATCTATAGCGGTTTAATTTATTGTTTCGTTCATCCGGAATTACGAAGCTATACGGTTCTTGTTTAATATGAGAAATTGAGAAGGTGTGTGAGGTTTCCTTCAGAGATTTCATTCTTAACCAGAAGACTCCAAGCCTCAGCGATATGCAATGTGTTTAGAAGAAGCCTCGTTCTTTTGATCTATGTGTATCTAAAAGGAATTTGTCATAATTTGGATGCAAATGATCAATCACATAAAAGCTTGCAACCACTTTGAATGCTTAGTGGATCCATAGATAACGCATATTTGACTGCTAAGGCTCCGCCGAGCAAAGAGAAAGTACTTAGAACATTTTATCCATTATTCTTAGTACTCTACCTGCTGAGAGCACTACCAATATCATCTGATTCCACTTCTCGTGCAATAATACACAGGGACATCCGATTAAAAAAAAACACTTATAAAAGATCCCAGCGCAAACCAATTATGAACGTTCAACTTTTTGAATACAAGACAACTGAATTGACAACCTCGTCATGAAGTCATTAAGTATCAACTCTGTAAATTGTATGTTTTGTAACGTTATCCACACAAATACAGATCATTCCTGTACATGTCGAGGCGTCTGTTATGGCAAAGGGACCTGTATTTCCACAGGAATTCTGTCTTGTGAAGGATTTAGCTTCACGTTGCTACGTCATGTCTGATCATCAATATCCGGAAAAACTATTAAAGTGAATGAATGAGCACAGGTAAAAATACAAATATACTGGGAGGTAATGTAGCGGCAAATAGATTTCATTATCATCAATATAAGGTTGCAGGTGATATCAGGTGGGAAAAGGTACAGAAAGGATAGGAATGACTCAAATACATTCAATAAAAACATAAATAAATATAAAAAAACAAAGTTGACAACGACCTAGAATTTGGAGTACTTATTATATGATTTGAAGATGTATGTAACAAACCAAAATATGCAATTCATAGAAAACATTAGCGAAACAATATCACGATCTTAAATAAACAGGTAATTAATAAAATAAGTGACTATTGGAATACATACCAATTAAATAAATGCTAATGAAGAACACCAATAAATTAAATATACGTAAATTAAAAAGTAATGAAAATGTTATCGTGGAAGAAATACTAATTGTAATTAACAGCCATTGAATAACTACTTATTAAATAAACATGAAATAAATAGGCATGGAATAACTACTAATGGCAAGGAACCCAAATACGATAAATCCACATGAAAACAACACTCATATATCAAATACAAATGAAATGAACACCCAAGAATAAATAGCAATAAAAGAAAAAACAGCCATGGAATTATACTAATACAATAAGCAGAACAATAATATCATCGTGGAATAATACTAATGAAATAAACAACAACATATTCATACTAATTACATAAACAAGCATGGAATAATATCAATGAAATACACAAATATGGATTAATACTAATGAAATATACAGCAAAATAATAATACTAATGAAACAGAAACATGTTAAATAATACTAATGAAATATACAGCAAAATAATAATACTAATGAAACAGAAACATGTTAAATAATACTAATGAAATATACAGAAAAATAATAATACTAATGAAACAGAAACATGTTAAATAATACTAATGAAATAAACATCCATGAAATAATACTAATGAAATAAACATCCATGACATAATACTAATGAAATAAGAAAACTTTGTTTAGTTATTGTTTCGCCTCATTTGGTTGAGGCCTGCTCCTTCAATCTTGGACTGGTATTCATATTGGTTATATCAGGGCGAAATAAACATACGTGGAATAATACTAATGAAATAAATATCCGTGAAATAATACTAATGATGTAAACAACCATGGAATAATAATAATAATGAAATAAAAACTTTTCTTTCTTCTTTTTCTTTTCGCTTTATTCTTAGCTGTGGTCGGGTTAGAAGAGTTATCTGGTGATGGTACTTTTGTGTGCTTCATATATGCGTGTTTTCGTGGATTATTTTATTTCTGTAATCCATATTGGTCTGTCTCTTGCATGGCATCCACCGTGTCACTGTAACAATGCTTTTTGAGAGCCATTACCGTATGATAGTCTGCTAGCATCTGAAAACCACTTAATCTGTTGTCTTCTGATGTATTTCATGATTGACATTGTTTTTATTAATCTTCTCATGTTTTCATTTCTGATTAAATATTATTAGGTATGTGATTATTCTCTTCTCATATCGAACATGTACATCGGTTCTCTTATCTCTGCTTCAGTAAATCTCTCAAGGCATAACGTTTGATAGTTCTAGTTGTATGTTGGTTCACTGTACTTTTAGAAATATTTGTCAAGTGTTTTCTGCGGGATACGTCTATTCTCACTTCCAATTCGCGAATTCTCCATATCAATTCATCCTTTTTTTTTAACCACAAAATCCTCTGATCGTATTGACTCACAAAAAGACACTTAAATGGACATACAACAAGGCATACAGAAGAAGTTTGTATGTTCGCTCTATAGACTGTCCATCTGTTGTGGTGGCGAAGCTAGCTTATTGTTCGCTTCGTTCGTTTCCTTCTACACCCGCGAGTCGGGGGACACAGATAAGCGTTATTTTTCATAGAGATACACGTATTTTTGCTCTGTCTTTCTCTCTCTCTCTCTCTCTCTCTCTCTCTCTCTCTCATGACTTCACCTATCCCCTACGCACATCACCTGTTTTGACTTTCTGAATCATATTGTACGTATGGGATTAAGCTTGCGATTCCAACCAGTTTCGTGCCTGCATTGCGGCAAATAATTATATCATTAGACTGCTTATTGTTGCGGTAAAGGCTCAATTGGCCTCGTGTACTTTTCGTCCTTGTGATCTGGCAGTGAAGGCCCATGCACATCGATTGTGCAGATGACCGACCCGTCCATGTAAATGACAACACCTGTGTCATCGACATATTCGCAGATGAGTGCGTTAACTTTAGCATCCACTCTCACAGGGCTACCTTCCATGCACTCTCTATTGAGTGTTATCATGGTTTTGACCGCCTCCTGAACGACTATAAGAATAGGTATACATTTCTCGCCAGGAGTTACGCTTATTTGGATGCACATCTTATCCATTTAACGTCATGTCTGATTCTATCTCCTACTACGATCTTACTACTATTCTTTACTCCGAGAATTTTAAGTAGACTAGTCATTTCTGTTGTAACACATTTTCCTTTTAACTTTTATTGTTAGAATCCATGTTTAAAAATTATAAACATAGTGATTGTTTAATGATAGTTTTGTATAGTGTAGTTGTGATGTTCATGTTCACATGTATGTTGTTGAAAACATCTGCCCTAAGATCAATTTGTATCTATGTTTGATTTCTTTTGTGTTTTTCATTTTGATAATATGTTACTTCAAAGATAAGTGTGTTATATAAGGTGTTTAAGTTGTTATTCATCCATGAGAATAGTAGTGTTTCTTTCTGTTTCTGCGAATGACATTACCTCGTTTTTGTTTGTGTGTTTACCTTCATGTTAATACTCTACATGTTGTGTGAAGTATACTCATATGTTGTTGTATTGTTCTTCTGATGTTGATATTATTGATTGATTATATGCAAAAGAAGTTTACCCAGGATAATTATTATGATTTAGTATTCAGTCGTGTTTACTATTGTACATATACAATCGACATATCCCATGACAAGCAAAGAAGGACACATTCTTGTCGAACTCCAGAGTGAATGTGAAATGTGTATGAAAGCCTTACACTCATTCTAACTATACATTGACTACCTTTGGAACTACTCTTGTACAAGTTGAGTATTTGTTTTCGAACCCCATACTTTGATAAGAGTATCCGTCGTTGATGACTGTCTAATCTGTCGAAGGCTGTTTCTTGGTTGTCAAACGCAATATACAATTCTTGGTTTTTTTAGTTTGTTTTTGTCTGCCAGTTGTATGAGAGTTAAAATGGTATTGTAAGCTTATAATCTTACAAAATCCCATTTAAGTGTTGCTAAGCTGCGGTTCACTGAATGTGCGTAATCTTCTTTCTATAATTATATTGAAATTTGTTCATAGAAAATACCTCTATACTTCTAAAATCTCTTATGCGGCCGTTTTCAAAACTCGCACTCATTAAAAAAATACGAATAAAATAAACACAGATAAATAATTAAATACTATTTAAATAAACACTCTTGGAATAATCACTAATACAATAAACACCCATATGATTAATAATAATGAAAAAAAGTTTACACCCATGGAATAAATAACTAATGAAATAAAGATAAATTATCATGGAATAAAGGACAATTGAATGAACACTCGAATATTAACTACCATTGAAAAAACCCATTGAAAAAAAACTAATGAAATAAACATTTATGGAAAATATATTGAAGTAAAGACTCATGGAATAAATGTTTATAAAATAAGCCATTAAAGAATAAATAGTAATGAAATAAATACAAGTGGAATGAACACTAGTGAAAATATTAATGAAATAAATACTAGGGTAATACATACTAGTAGAAATATTAATGAAATAAATACAAGTGAAATGAACACTAGTGAAAATATTAATGAAATAAATACTAGGGGAATGAACACTAGTGAAAATATTAATGAAATAAATACTAGGGGAATGAACACTAGTGAAAATATTAATGAAATAAATATTAGTGAAAATATTAATGAAATAAATACTAGTGAAAATATTAATGAAATAAATACTATGAGTTATAAATTATGACTGCAGATTATCATCAACGGACATCGAACATGTCCACATGTGCTCTAATCCCCGTTAATAAATATAGCAGAATGTAATGGCTAACAGTTCCAGTTCGAGGCTGAGTTAGTAGTCTACTTTGTTATCTAGTATGTTTCTCATTACACAGACTGTTCCAATCTTTACACCAATCTCGTAGAGTCTCGAGAGAGAATATGATTCACACTTTAGAAAATATTTTCAGTAGACTAGGTCCATTACCGGATTAACTATATTAGAGCCATACAATTAATGTCCATATTCACACTATGGTCATGCTTTCACGTGTGTCGCTAGCTTATTACCCTCAACACGTGCGTGTCCTGGTACGGGTATAAAGGTAATGTTTTCATCAATAGAGTGCTTTCTTAACTCCACCCATTGACGGCGCACGACTCCCGCTTCAACTTTGTGAAGGGTATCCATTGAATCATTAAATATGCATGCATGATAATAGTCCCGTGATATCAGCCACGACAGTGCTTCCGGCAAAGCCGTTATCTCCATCGTAAGACTGCTCGTTCAGTGAGTTTACCGCTGAATTCTTTGACAGTTCTCTCACCATCCATGGAACAACATTGACATTTCAAACAGTCGTAAGAAAACATACAAATGAAATAAATATTAAAATATACAAATAAAGTCAATCTCGTAATCGAATCATTACTTGTCTAATTCAATAATAATAATAATACCAATGTAAATAAAATCACGACTACTGAAATCAAGAATAATTAAATCAATACTAACGAAATGAATATGAATTAAATCAATCACAATGAAATCAATCATAATGATTCAATATGAAAAAAATACTAATGAAATAATTTTTAATGAAATCAATCATAGTGAAGTGCATACTAATAACAACAATGTTAATAACAACAATACTATTGAACATGATACTAATGAGATTAATATCGTTTGAATGAATCCTAATAAAACCAATAATAATGAAATACATACTAAACTGATACAGTTTTAATAATCATAATGAAATCAGAAGTAATGTAATCAATATTAATTAAATTAATCCTAATGAAATTAATCATACTCTCAATCCATACTGATGCAATGATTACTAATGAATCAATAATAATAGTGAATTCAATGCTTCCGGTAAAATGGCGCGAAGTGACAGCTGCGTTATTTTTTATGACCACAAATGGAAACTAAGTTAAATGTTTCAGGACTATTCGTATGTAATATGTGGTTTTTTTCTGTATGTGTAAGTTAGAGATCGTGGTGTAACCATGTAAATTTCATGATACAACACTGAGACAGGATTAGCGAACCGCAGTAAAAACACAATAACTCGTAGTAAAATGGAGAGTTTTTCTGAAGACGACTACTAGTAATAAGATAGCAAAGATTAGCAACAAGAAAATCATCAAATTATTAAATAAACTAAGTCACGGCAAGAATATGGAGAAATGGTTAACATGGATAGACAAAACGCACCAAAGATGTTCTACAAGAAAGTACAAAACATGAGAGCTAAAAAGAACACTTACTAACCAACAGAAATAATAAACAATGAACACAGCAACATACTAAATAAGTCCCAAGCAAACATGGGAAAGATCGGACAATTACTTCAATCAACTATTAAATTTAAAGGAAGGAAAACTGATTACAACAATAAATACAATAGAAAAAGACCTAGAGCCATACATCATGAAATCCGAGATAGACGTTGCAGTTAAACATGCAACAAATAACAAAGCACCATGAATACACGGCATACACATAGAACTAATAAAAATGCTAACAGTGACAGATATAAAGTAGCTACACAGACTGTTCAATGTTATATGGAACTAACAAAAGACACAACATGAGTGGAATACAGCAGTAATTGCCCCCATCTGGATGAAAAAAAGTCAGTAACAGGGACTGTACTAAGTAAGAGGCATATACATCTTAAGCCATATAGGGAACATCTTTAGCAAGATACTAGAGTGACGGATGTGCGCATATATATATATAAAACCACAGCTTAACAACACACAATCAGGCTTTCGGAAATAAAAGCTGTACAGATGCAATCTTCGCTCTCAAACATCTTTAAGAAAGAGCGACAGAACATAACCAATACATATATTTGATTTAATGGGCCAAAAGAAAGCTATTGACTGAGATGATAGAGCACAACTATGGATAATACTACAGACATATGGAGCTCCCCAATATCTGATAAACCTATGTCAGAGCATATACGGCAATTTTCAATGCGTAGTAAGAACGAGCACATGAACGTCCAATAATTTGCACATTCACTCGGGAGTGAGACAGGGATGTGTACTATCGCCCCTCTTGTACACAACATACATAGATCACATTTGAAAAGTAGCAAAGAAAACAGTAGAAAACAATCTGAAGGATAACTTAAACGAAATGCTATTTTCATATGACTAAGCATCATCAGAAAAGCAACTACAAAGACAAATAGACAGATTGCATTAAATATGTCATACATATTCAAGATAAATATAGAAAAGATGGAAACAATGAAGATAGGAAGAACAGAATAAATACAAATATATATATATATATATATATATATATATGATATAACTGACTTAAACAAGTAACATAATTCACATATCTAGCAAGCAATATAAGAACAGACGGTAAGATCAGCAAAGAAATACACAATAGATGTAGTAAAGCATACCAAGCCCTAGAATAAATTACTCCAATCTTCAGAAACAAAAACGTAGATTTAAATACCAGAATAACACTATTCAAAACAATTACTATGTCAACGCTGTGCAACCAATGTCAAACATGGGCAACGACATGACATGGCAAGCGTAAATATGTGACTGCTGAAACGTAATGCTTATGCAGAATCCTAGGAATATTGTTAAGACACATGGTGAGGGATGAGGACATTAGACAAAGAATCGGCACCGCCCTAATCATGGAATATATTAAGAGAAAACAGATCAAATGGTTTGCACATATCATCAGACTACCATCAGACAGCATACCACAGTAAGCTATGTTACACAGATCCAGTGAAGGTAGACATAGATGCCGACCACGAAAACGATGGACCACCGAAAGAAAGAGGGGTCAAATTCCACAACATAGCACACACGATGGCCATCTCCATAAAACGATTCTACCTCTGACGCTGAAATGCAACAAAGGGTTTATCGAATAGTTAGACAGAAAAACTACATAAATCAATACTAATAGTAGACACTTGTTAGTCTTTGTAGACGATATTGTTTATTGTTGTACTATAAAAAATAGAAAATACGATCCATGGCGATGATGGATTGACTAATAAGACCGATTTGAGCCACATTAATTCTTCAGCCGTATGTACAATGAATCATAGGCCCACATGTACTATAGTGTACTTTTGTATGATTTTTTAGACGTACAGCTATTGAAATATCTGCTATCATTTTCTCCTTTCTCTTTATACCATTCCTGATCTTTTTCTTCCATGAAACATGTTCCCATTATCAAGTATCGATGCCTGTACATTGCACATTCCAATTGCATATGTCTTCGTACCGAAGCAGAGAACGACCTTGCGATCTTTTCCGATACTGTAATAAAACATGAAGTAGAGTATTCGGTATTCTGTCATGTTCCATCTTTCTAGCGTGTCAAAGCCATCGTCGTCTGTGCAGATTGCGCATATACAATATTGTTGTAAAACCTACTATTTCCAATACGTCTTTGTTAATGCTTTTGTCCTGCCACTGTCTGTGGCGTAGCTGTTTTACTTTATTGCAAACACCGACGTCTAGGACAGGACAGCACAGTCAATTAAATTTGGAAACAGGAAGAAAGAATAGGTTGTTGTGTTTTCATATAGATATTAGAGGTTTAATGTGCTAGAACAAGAAATATTTATCCTCAAATCAAGAGTTTTCATAATCTCCCCTTTCATATTTACAATTAGACAACGAATGCCAAATGTGTATTGGGTATGCTATTTCCATAATAAAATAATTCAGACGTGCAGTCATTGTTCTAAGTTTAGAATTATGTTAGATGATTACACAAACATTGATGTCAGTTCTTTACAAATAGTTACAATACAACGACAAATCCAGACACACATGGGAGATAATTCATTTCAATGCCTGTATTATGCATCTCGCGTTTGCAGCCGTAGTTATACCGGGACTGAAGTAGAGGTTGATCCTGATATATTTTTTTCCAGACTATAATTCCCCAAAAAGTAGATCTTTCGGTGTTTTGTTTCCATCGACAAAATGTGTCCCAGTCATTGGAGTCTGCGCAGACTGAACATAGAAACGACTGTGGTTTTACTTGTTCTTTGCAATACACAAGTGTTAGTGACTTTGTCCTGCTACCTAACTCCAATAATTAAATATAGGTACCACATTTAAAAGCTGTTTAGTCATTCCTCCTTTTGCATATAAGTTGCTCATGTGTCACTGCTGTAGACGAGGGTGCAGAGGACACAAATATGTTAAACCATAGTTTAGTTTTTATTGTTACTTTTCTTGTCCCCAGATTTTTTTGTTACTATTTTTCCAATCCTGATGCTTTTAAATGATAATTTCATAATTAAATAAATCACGGAAACATGATTGTTGACTGAGAAGCATAAATATGTCAGTCCAAATTTATAGCAGGCATAAGAAAAGGCAGCTTGTAGATTTTGAAGATCCTTCCCTGAGAGTGTGATAATTGCAGGATCATCTGCAAAGAGATCTCTTATAATGATATTATTTCTCTATGTTTTGGTTTTGGCTGTCAATCTTTGAGCATTGTAACGCCCACCATATACTTTTGATCACAAATTTCTCTGAAGAAAAACCCTAAATGTTGATAGTAGCGTTCATGACTGCGTGGAATGACTCTTTGGGGGGTTTGTAGCAGCCGATCTTCTTGAGTGCATTGAATAAGTTCCCATGATTTAATAAGTCGAGTGCCTTTGTATGATCAATGAAAACACCATACACGTGTTGCTTTTATTCACGATATTTCTCTTGTAATTGACGAAATGAAAATTTAGTTCCACAATAACCACAATGTGATTCAGGATAGATCCAATTACTTAGAACTTGGCGTTTTCGCAGCAAAATTTCAACAAGTATATTCCAACAGTGTATATGGGTGACATTCCTCTGTAGCTGTTACAGTCACTTCTGCCCGCCTTGTTCCTATACCGAGCTATAATACTCTGAGTCTTTAAAATCCCGAGGTACATGTCCTTCCAGCCAACACAATGTTGTCAGTTGATATAGCAGTGCTGACAGTATCTCTCCTAGTCCTGATGACCTCATTTGGAATTTCCTCTTTTCCAGGTGCCTTTTTAACATCTAAGTAATTAACTACATCATTAATTTCATCTATAATTGGGGGTGTGTCCAGAGTGTTAATTGTTGGTAGAGTTTCCATGGCACTGAAGACATCACGTGTTAGCTTAGTCTCATTATAATAGAGTTCTAAATAGTGCCATATCCATCTGTCCATCTTCTTATTTTTATTAGTGATCTCTTTAGATACATTTGTCAGCATTGCAGTTTTCTTCGTTCTCAGACAAATGGTTTCCAATAATCCTTCATAAAAAACTCTGATGTTACCTATGTCACTAGAATTCTGAAAATGTTCACACAACCTTATCTAGCAGTCGTTCGCAGAGTGTCTGCATGCTTACCTACTTCATTTCTAGCGTATTTCTGTTTAGAAAAAGTATTTATTCTTGATTTTTGTTCTTTAGAATACAGTACCTTTAGAACAGGCATCCCTTACGTCTACTGTCTTTTTCTATCAATTAGAGGCTGAAGTAACAAGATTGTTATGTTCCAGCGTGCCATAAACATTTACCCATGTTTCGTGATCAGCTTTTTCTGTTTATATTTCACTTTCCATTTGCTGTATAGTCTTCTGATTAGGCAGTGACAGCATCTGTCACGTTTCTGTTGGAACTCAAAGCGCTCATTTTATTCCTGGTGTTGGTTACATTAATACTTGTGGTGTGTTGGTGTTTGATTGTGAATATTCTCCTTGGATTCAATTTGATATTGCAGCAACTACGGAATAGTCTGTGTCACCTGTCTGCACTATGATAACTTTGTTAGCTGTGTGTGGTTCACGTGTTGCCACCTGGTGATAACAAAGTCCAGCTGATGTCAATGGTCAGATCGTGAATACTTCCAAGACATTTTGTGTAGATTTTTCGTTGCAAAGAAAGAGCTGGTAATTCAGAGATCATTACTGATGCACATTTCCAACAATATATGTCAGTTTTAATTTTTGCACTAATCTGTTTGCTTCCAAACTCCATAACATAGAGTCTGATCTAACCCGTGCTTTAAGATCCCTAAATACTTGTCACTTCATTGTCCATCTCCTCATAGTAGGGATCCGTTACATCTTCAGGTGATAGTAGTGGTGCATAGGCATTTATACGTGTGATAAATCCATTATACAATAATAAAGACATTAATGGAAGGAAATGTTAAAAGAAACAAAATAAATATTTGTTTTTATTTAAAATTGTTTTCATAATAATCCCATAATTTGTATATCAATCCTGAAATTTTAGTGACAGAAAATCATCGTCGTATTTTATCGCATCTGTATTAAACAGGATTATTATCTTATTTTATCGCTTCTTCTTCAATGAGAATTGTATCTAGATTACGTGATTAGAGAAAATTTTGTGTTTGCATATTTGTTGTAACAAATGATGTAATGAAATATAAGAAATCCCTACGGATTTAGCGAAGAAAAAGATTGTATTTGAGAGTTGTTGTTAGATTTAAACCATAGAAAAACAATGTGGGAAATTGTATATAACTTTAACCCTGACGCTCGATAATAGAGTGGTTAGTTGGCCGTCTTACAAATACAATTTGCACGAATTTGCACAGAGATAGGACGTTGATTGTGTATATTGTACTGGCAATGTGAATGGACGTATTGTTGGTGCCTGCAAATTCCACAATAGTTGAATAGCACAGACATAAACAGGATATACTTCAATTATATTTTCCAGTATCACAAATCGATTCAGCTTGCTCGTGGTTCGAGACCCGCTAGACCACATTCACTGGAATGTACTTATTTAATGTATCAGTGGGCCCAAAATTAATTTTATTAATAGTTACGAAGCAATGTCGTATAAAGCTGTGGTCCTCAACTTAGACCATATAGCTAGCAGGGGTGGCTGGAATTCCAAGGGGGAAGGGGTTGTGGAAAAGATTTCACATTTGTGTGGTCCACAAAAGTCTAGGTGGACCACAGAGTAGTAAATATTTCATCAATATTTAATGAATTGTATAGTAAAACGTTTTTTTTTTAGAAAGTCATCAAGCTTTCCTTCTAGGACTCGATGGGACCACATAAGAGTCAATGTGCCTAAAAAGAACCACGGGGCATTAAAAGGATTACATCTGCTGCTGTTGAGAAAAAATGCAATGGTTACCAAACTAGATAAAAAAAGAAATGAAACAAAAACCAAAATAAGCCAAACCAAATACCAATAATAGTATATAATACATGAATATCCGGGCGTAAAGCAAAAGATAGACCATGAAAACGGTGGATAGAAAACATCAAGATAGCCTTGACCAAACATGGACTAAATGCAACCTCGGCGACACATCTGGCCTTGGAACGACAGCTTAAACTCCCACCCCTACGTTTAACGGCAAGTGTGAATGCGATCAACAATCATTCACCTGTGAAAGAAAATAGACAATAAACAATCTACTGCCCAAAAAATATGTGCTTCGACCTCACACACTGAGGGTAGTCTCCGCATTCAGTATTGCATCATTAATATCCAAAACCCTTGTCTTTGTCCAGTGCCTTGCCAGAAATATGGACGTCTTAGTTTGGTATTCTAATCTGTTTCTATGTATCACTTGCTCGTCGTCCTTATCACCAAACGATCGTTTTTCCTTCTAGAAAGCATGATGCCATTTTTGCCACGTTATTTTTTTTTTTTTTAAATTCGCATATCTCCTAAATGTTATTGGTTTCAAGATCGTCTTGTGCAATATGTTTCAGTATTACACATTGAGAGAGAAGCTGGTTATTTTATGTAAATGTGCATGCTTAAACAATTGGCATATATTATTTATTACTATACTGACCGAGTTTACAGATATTTTAGTTTGATTTATTCTTCGTTCGTTCTCAAACTCCTGCAGATTAGCAGGATACAGTCAGGAAAGCGGAATGCTTTGTTTTATAGTTTACATCTCGACCGCAATATCTGAGTCTTTCAATTTGACATATGTGACTTCAGCATGGTTTCTATGTTAATTTCACTTTCAGTATGGAACAGTCAACTCCACCATCAAACATGCCTAGTCGTCGTCTACTACATGCATGACAGGCCACATTGTTCTTGCTATTTGCTGTCCGTTTTGATACGGCAACATAACGAACCTATTATTATTTGTATAGGATAATCTAATTATTGTTCTCATTTATATTAGAAATTCATGGTGTATCCTTCATGACAATCATCCATCAATAAGTCAAGTGGTCCTGTGTGTTGCTGGTACGCAAAATTGTAGCTAAGCATGGCACATTTGTTACCTGTCATGAATGTTCTATAGAGCTAATAAGGAGATCTAAGTTTTTTAAACAATCAGATCACTGTACCATCGTGGTCTTGTGTGCCCTTTTCCCCTGTTGCTATTAACTTTGACTTAAACCGTTAACCTGTCCATGCGGTTATATCTCTTTATATGACAACACAAACCACAGTTTTCTTGTTATGATGTTGTTAAGTAGTCAGCTCTCTTTGATGTTTCTTGATTTGTCTTTGTTAGCTCTCCATGGTATACGTAAAATTGTTCGGTAGAATCTTATTTCAAAATCATCCATCAATAAGTCAAGTGGTCCTGTGTGTTGCTGGTACGCAAAATTGTAGCTAAGCATGGCACATTTGTTACCTGTCATGAATGTTCTATAGAGCTGCTAAGGAGATCTAAGTTCCATCTAGTAGGATAAAAATCACCCAAAATATAGTCAAATATCACAAGTCAGAAACCACCTATATCGTAGTCAATCTTTACACCATGACGCGGCGCATTCTATTCTCTGGACTACATCCAGCTAATAAGTGGGAGTTTGAGAACGAACACAGAAAAAATATATTCAAATTCTAAAAGAAGATTCTATTTATCTTCTTCTTCACAATCATCTCATAGAATCAGGTAAAACAGTTATTCTATTGTTCTAACTTAATGTTCAATGAGGTGATATATTTCATTATGTCTAGTCATGGATTTATACTCTGGCCGGTCTGTACTCTCTCCAATGCAGCTATATTGTGTGTTTTCTGTAGACCGTGATTATGTATTGCAATCCAGCTTAGCTATTTGGTGCTTTGCCTTCCCAGCTCAAATTTCCACAGCGGCGTCTGTTTCATTTCCCTGTATCTAATTATAAGAAAGCTTTTTAACACACAATATATTTTATTAACACGTGTTTGATTATTGATTATAATCCTACATCTCTGTACTATGGGTAAATCCTCTGGATCGCAGTCTCCCCAAGAGAAAATCATAGTGCATGAATATTGATGGTTCCCTTGGCTAACTGGTTGAAAGCATTACTTAATCCTACCGCTCATATGCACACTCCTACACGTGTAATACTGGACATTAATCAAATTTTTCCAATCGTATTTTAATGCTGATCTATAGTAGTGTATACAGTTAACAGGCGTTTGCCAAGCAACTGAAAAATGGCTTGATTATCCAGTAGGAACAATAGATAACACTTGTAAAATCTAATAAATTTTATCCACGGATATGTAGATTCACGAGGTAAACTAACAGACTATCAACAGAGTTTTGATCTTTTCCTCATCATGTTGTTTTTAATGTTATGTTTGTTCTCAATTACCCACTGATCTCGCTTGTAGTAGGGCAATGTTCCAATTAGATTTCCAGAGCTGGGTGTAGTCTAGCCTTGAGTTGCCGTTTTGTTTGCTCTAATACAACCGACTTCGGTGGTGGTAAATAATACGTTCAGCGTTTGACCACATTAACTGAACAGTAAAAGTCTGTAACGATATCGCGAGTAGGCCAGCTGTAATGGATATCTGGTCCCCGCACTCAATCCTCATATCTAAAAACTACGGTCAACTACGTTTTATTTACATGTTCTTCAGCGTTAGATTTCCAGCGGGATGTAGTCTTATCATCATGTGACATATTCATTCCAGAACGTGGTCTTCCCTATGGATTATATTATCACTCCGCGATTGTGGGTAAGTTTACCTGTCGCAGCTAGAGATATTTTTAAACACTCGGATCACTGTACCATCGTGGTCTTGTGTGCCCTTTTCCCCTGTTGCTATTAACTCTGACTTCAACTGTTAACCTTTCCATGCGGTTAAATCTCTTTATATGACAACACAAACCACAGTTTTCTTGTTATGATGTTGTTAAGTAGTCAGCTCTCTTTGATGTTTCTTGATTTGTCTTTTTTAGCTCTCCATGGTATACGTGAAATTGTTCGGTAGAATCACATTTCAAAAGCAGCGATTCTCTTTACTATTTTTTTTTTTACATGACCATACCCCACAACCGTATATTGCTACAGGAAACACGCATGTTCTGATCGTACATAGTTTGACTATCTTGCTTGTACCTTTCCAATGATTTCTCATTTGTGCACATGTTAGTGTCGCCATTACAATTCTTCTCTTGATTTCGACAGCGCAGATTCCTGAGCTATTTATGTTTGTGTCCAAATGCTCGAAATTCGTTCAAAGACTCGCAATCAATTTGAGAGTATTACTGTGATGTAATAATATAGAAATGTTGTGTCCTGGGGATCTCACGTAGACACCAGAAAACTCACACGAAGACATAATCAAGCAAATATCACAAATAACTCTCAGTTAAGATCTGGCATGAGCAACAGACATTCATCAACGCGAATCTATATATTTGCAGGTACACCTTCGTAATCACACCAATAAACAAACAACACATATGTATGTTCGCATACACATCAGTCAATAAAGTACATCTGTAGAATTGCAGGAATACTATCACAATCACATCAGCAAACACACACTAATGAGCGCACACAGCGGGAAGCAAACTCATTCCATTCGGCACACACATATTTCAACATATTTACTACAATTAGTCACTAATTTACATCTTTCATAAAAATAAAGCTGAAAAACATAACAATGAATTTGATGGAAAGACTTCTTTATGCAATCGTTTCCATGCATCAATCTGTATAAACAAACACTCAACAAAAATGATCCTGCAGATTATTTCTTGGCTTTAAAGTTATTCGAGATATTTCTTGATACATTCACATTTCTGTTGATTGATATCAACGAGTAGATTGACACAACGATAACGAAATGCATTATTCAGTGAAATGCGCGTAGTTTGATAGCAATAGTATCATTTCATTGTATTCTGTAATTAGTCTAAGAACTAAGGAAATTACACTTTTCTAACTCAGATTTATCATTATTATCATCAATTCCATAATCATTCAGGGTTGCCACTTTATAAAAATCAATACAGCAATCTCGTTATACTCTATGTTCTCAGTTCCGTGTTTGAGTGTGGAGAAAATAAATCGTCTTCAGTCTAATATTATCAATCTATGTCATACTGAAGCCGGATGTGTCAGGCCAAATGATGCGCAGATATCACAGCAAAAATGTAAACTGCGATATAATGTACTTCGTTCTCCGGATCACATCTTGCTAATTTGCAGAAATTTGAGAATGAACGCAGAAGAATAAGTTCAATTTATAATTTCTTATGAGATTCCACGTTCAAGTGTCCCCCTGGAAGAACAGTCCTGAAATGGAAATCGTGACACATCACGTGCCAAAACCAAAAGGTCTGCAACATGTCATGTTTCTTCTTTCCTTCCTCTTTTACCCTTTACGGGTGTCGAGGGAGATACAATGTTCTTGTTCTTGCTTTTCTGGCAGCTTCAGATAAATGGTATTTGGTTTTCGTGTTATGTCTCTTTGATGTTGTCGATCCAGCGTACTCTAGGTCTACTCCTGTCTCGTCTTTCTGCTTCTCCTCTCTTCACATATGCTGTATAAACTAATGAATCAGACGGCATTCTTTCCAGATGACCGAACCATTGTATCTGTTGGTTTTGTATGTATTGTAGAATTGATATGGCACCCACTCTTTCGCATTCAAGCAGTAGACATGGTGCAACGCATACTGTTCTCTAGAGTAATCCTGCAAATCTGCAGGAGTTTGAGAAATAACGCAGAAGATGGTGAAATGGCTAAGAAATCGTTTAAGGGGAATGGTTCAAAATCTGTCATCTGATAATAATGTGTCTGGTCATATGTTTTGTATTTAATATGTGCAGAATGAAACGTCTTCAGAGTTGAATATCGGAAATAATTAACTGAATATTAATTAGTTCTATAAATATACATATATTTACATGCATTTTTAGACGTAGAAACAATTTATTTGCATGATTGTTATGTCCGGTGATTATTTTATGCTTTGGAAAACAGTAAAACTTAATTTATGTTTAATTCCTAGAACACAAGAGGGCCATCTCCAGAAAACTCTTCTATCACTGACGCTGAAATGCGTCAAAGTGTTTAGCGAATATATATAGATAAATATAATCCCAGAACATCATACTTTTTCTTCGCTTGATAAATGATGGTTGTGTTGAGTCTGATGTTATCTCAATATTTCAATACTTTATCTCCTTAAACTTCATGGAGTCGTTCGTCGATATGGAGGTACTGGTAAATCTATGATCAGAAATATAGCATTTGTATAAGTGCCAGGACATGCGAGTGTTGAAGGTAATAAGTAAGCTTATATTCTGGCTAGCATAGCTATAGACTCTATAGGAGCATCAATGGATCGATCTGACATAGTTAATGAGTGTGAGGACCTCGTCAGCTGAGAATATTTTCACATGTATGAATCATGGTCGCTCAGAATATTTTCACATGTATGAATCATGGTCGCTCAGAATATTTTCACATGTATGAATCATGGTCGCTCTAGAATATTTTCACATGTATGAATCATGGTCGCTCAGAATATTTTCACAAGTCTGAATCATGGTCGCTCAGAATATTTTCACATGTATGAAACATGGTCGCTCAAAATATTTTCACATGTATGAATCATGGTCGCTCAGAATTTTTGCACATGTCTGAATCATGGTTGCTCAGAATATTTTCGCAAGTCTGAATCATGGTCGGTAAGAATATTTTCACATGTATGAATCATGGTCGCTCAGAATATTTTCACATGTATGAATTATGGTTGCTCAGAATATGTGCACATGTATGAATCATGGTCGATCAGAATATTTGCACATGTCTGAATCATGGTCGATCAGAATATTTTCACAAGTCTGAATCATGGTCGCTCAGAATATTTTCACATGTATGAATCATGGTCGCTCAGAATATTTTCACATGTATGAATCATGGTCGCTCAGAATATTTTCACAAGTCTGAATCATGGTCGCTCAGAATATTTTCACATGTATGAATCATGGTCGCTCAGAATATTTTCACAAGTCTGAATTATGGTCGCTCAGAATATTTATAGATGTCTCAATCATGGTACCTCAGAATATTTTCACAAGTATGAATCATGGTAGCTCAGAATATTTTCACATGTCTGAATCATGGTCGCTCCGAATATTTTCACATGTATGAATTATGGTCGCTCAGAATATTTATAGATGTCTCATTCATGGTCGCTCAGAATATTTTCACATGTATGAATCATGGTCGCTCAGAATATTTTCACATGTCTGAATCATGGTCGCTCAGAATATTTTCACATGTATGAATCATGGTCGCTCAGAATATTTTCACATGTATGAACCATGGTCGCTCTCAAGAATGCGTGAGATGGGTGTAAAAATGCATCATTCATCAACTCCATAATACTTCAGGGTAGGAGAGGTGCCACTCTGGGAACATACCTACACAAATTTCACCACCCCTCTCTAAAGTAAGTTCTTTGTTTAATTGTGGAGTATCATATTCCAGTCCAGTATTTAATATTATCACACCATAATTTCCTCTGTCCTTCGCTTCTTCTCCATCCATCAATTGTTTCCTGAAAGAAAGTTTTGGAAATGGAATCATATCTCATCATGTGGCCAAACAATACATGTGTGCGACTCTTCACCAATGCCATAAGATGTTCTTGTTGTCCTGCAAGAGTATATACATTGCTTCTAACGTATCATTAACGTATACTTTGGTTTTATGTTATATGTAATGGAAGCTCAATATTCGTCTGCAACATTTCTTTTCAAAAACTTGAATTCTCATACTCTCCATTTTGGCTGTAAGTTTTAAACTCTCACATCCGTACACAAAAATATGTTTTATTAGAGATGCACATACTATTTTTGTTCACTGCTGTAATTATTCTGCTCTTCCATATAGTTTTTAATGTGGACATTGCAGCCGAGACTATCTCAACTCTAGTCGTTGATTCTTTGGTAATTCTTTGATTGTTGCTCATATGAATAGAATATATACGTTTCAATTTCTTCCAGTTTTTGTCCATTCACCTTCATTAACGAGGTGTTAACATGAATCCAGTTGTCATCTCTGTTTGCCATTATTTTGCTTTTCTCAACATTTATGTCCTTACTATAGGTTTTGCATGTTCTTTCAAATGTAAAAGTAAGTTCTTGAATTTTTTTTAACCACCTGCCATAAGATCAATATCACCTGCAAATTGCAAGTTTCACCTGGAACTTGCAATCGCAAGTTTAAAGACAGGAACAGCCTGACAAGAGAAACGAAATGGATATAGGAAGAGATTGGTTAATCAACACCATACTGTAACTGTCAGCAACAACACTCTCATTGATTGTTAGAGACGCTGATGGGAGGAGCACCTATGGATCTGTCCGGTGTGCGCTAATGATAACTTGGAGTCAAAACTCATAACTCAAAATCATACTCATTATGTGAGACAATATCACTACATATCGATTACAGAGCATGGAATGCGTATGCTTAAATGTCTTAAATATTTACTTCTTTGTTTATGCTTTCGTTTTCAGATTTCCCCACTGGATGTAGGATTTAGTACAGAGAATGAAATGAGTCAGTGTCATCATTAAAGTCATGTCCGTGATATCTGCGTTTATCGACCAAACAAATCTGATTCCGGCATATGTTTTGTGTTCCTTTGACTCAGATGAAGATAACTCGATAAACAAAACCTCCTTAGTCGCCTCCAACGGCATTGTTGTTTGTAGGTGATATTAGTACTAGTAGTTGCTCTCCTTTCAAGTTCAGGCAAAAGATGGAAGAGCTGTTAGCGATTTGTAATATATCCGCGACATACACATTACAAGCGGCGGGTGACCATGTCAATGTCGATATCAAGTATGTTTGACCGCGGTTGGTTTTCAGGCTGGTGACCAGCATGTACTACGGTAAACAGTTATCATTTACGACTGGCCTATTAGAGTATCACTACAGACGTCCACCGCACAATGGAAAAAGTAAAAACACTCAAGGTATTAGTTATCACCACTTGAGCAGGATGTGTCGAGCTATTGATGCAACTAAAACTTCGACGCAATGCATGTCCGTCTCTGAGTTACATCATCTTGGAAATCTAGTAGTAGTCCCATTGACTTGCTCCACGAGAGACCCGGTGGATGTGTGAGAACAATCTAGTAGAGACATTGACCTGCTCTACGACAGACCCGGTGGATGTGTGAGAACAATCTAGTAGGACCATTGACTTGTTATACGAGAGACCCGGTGGATGTGTGAGAGTAATCTAGTAGGGCCATTGACTTGTTATACGAGAGACCCGGTGGATGTGTGAGAACAATCTAGTAGGACCATTGACTTGTTATACGAGAGACCCGGTGGATGTGTGAGAACAATCTAGTAGGACCATTGACTTGTTATACGAAAGACCCGGTGGATGTGTGAGAACAATCTAGTAGGACCATTGACTTGTTATACGAGAGACCCGGTGGATGTGTGAGAGTAATCTAGTAGGGCCATTGACTTGTTATACGAGAGACCCGGTGGATGTGTGAGAACAATCTAGTAGGACCATTGACTTGTTATACGAGAGACCCGGTGGATGTGTGAGAGTAATCTAGTAGGGCCATTGACTTGTTATACGAGAGACCCGGTGGATGTGTGAGAACAATCTAGTAGGACCATTGACTTGTTATACGAGAGACCCGGTGGATGTGTGAGAGTAATCTAGTAGGGCCATTGACTTGTTATACGAGAGACCCGGTGGATGTGTGAGAACTATCTAGTAGGACCATTGACTTGCTCTACGAAAGACCCGGTGGATGTGTGAGAACTATCTAGTAGGGCCATTGACTTGTTATACGAGAGACCCGGTGGATGTGTGAGAACAATCTAGTAGAGACATTGACCTGCTCCACGAGAGACCCGGTGGATGTGTGAGAACTATCTAGTAGGGCCATTGACTTGTTATACGAGAGACCCGGTGGATGTGTGAGAACTATCTAGTAGAGCCATTGACTTGCTCTACGAGAGACCCGGTGGATGTGTGAGAACTATCTAGTAGAGCCATTGACTTGTTATACGAGAGACCCGGTGGATGTGTGAGAACTATCTAGTAGAGCCATTGACCTGCTCTATGAGAGATCCGGTGGATGTGTGAGAACTATCTAGTAGAGCCATTGACCTGCTCTATGAGAGATCCGATGGATGTGTGAGAACAATCTAGTAGAGCCATTGACCTGCTCTATGAGAGATCCGGTGGATGTGTGAGAACTATCTAGTAGAGCCATTGACGTGCTCCACGAGAGACCCGGTGGATGTGTGAGAACTATCTAGTAGAGCCATTGACCTGCTCTATGAGAGATCCGGTGGATGTGTGAGAACTATCTAGTAGAGCCATTGAACTGCTCTATGAGAGACCCGGTGGATGTGTGAGAACTATCTAGTAGAGCCATTGACCTGCTCTATGAGAGACCCGGTGGATGTGTGAGAACTATCTAGTAGAGCCATTGACCTGCTCTATGAGAGACCCGGTGGATGTGTGAGAACTATCTAGTAGAGCCATTGACCTGCTCTATGAGAGACCCGGTGGATGTGTGAGAACTATCTAGTAGAGCCATTGACCTGCTCTATGAGAGACCCGGTGGATGTGTGAGAACAATCTAGTAGAGCCATTGACCTGCTCCACGAGAGACCCGGTGGATGTGTGAGAACAATCTAGTAGAGCCATTGACCTGCTCCACGAGAGACCCGGTGGATGTGTGAGAACTATCTAGTAGAGACATTGACTTGCTCTATGAGAGATCCGATGGATGTGTGAGAACTATCTAGTAGAGCCATTGACGTGCTCCACGAGAGACCCGGTGGATGTGTGAGAACTATCTAGTAGAGCCATTGACGTGCTCCACGAGAGACCCGGTGGATGTGTGATAACTATCTAGTAGAGCCATTGACGTGCTCCACGAGAGACCCGGTGGATGTGTGAGAACTATCTAGTAGAGCCATTGACGTGCTCCACGAGAGACCCGGTGGATGTGTGAGAACTATCTAGTAGAGCCATTGACGTGCTCCACGAGAGACCCGGTGGATGTGTGAGAACTATCTAGTAGAACCAATGACCTGCTCTATGAGAGATCCGATGGATGTGTGAGGACAATCTAGTAGAGCCATTGACTTGCTCTATGAGAGATCCGATGGATGTGTGAGAACAAAAAGCGTTTTACATATCTTTCATTGATGACATTTATCATAAGCATTATATTTGATTGTTTTGTTCACAACGGAGAATATAGGATTTACTACTTCCACTATGAAGAAAGAGGTGCTTTACACATATGCAATACTTCAACTAATAGTACTTACCCACACAACAACCACATACACACATACACAATGAGTTAGGTAACGGTCTGCCCAGGTAAAAAAAGACACACACAAGATATAACATTTAAACACTGACATCTACACCAGGACCATCAGAATATAGGACATTTTGGCTCATTAGGAATCAATCATCCTTGTAAAGAGAGTGAAGAATTTGCCTTTTGTCGTGGTGTTTAATTGGTCACCAGCTGTATATTTGTATCGGCATCTAATGAAATTCACAGGAAAAGTCAAATGCGTCACTTTAGAAGAATGATAACGAATATAACCCACAGATTGTTTTTTTATCGATACAAGTTATATTCTAAGTCATCATGAGGAAAGAAACAAATACTAAACAATTTGAATTATACTACTCACATTAAACGGGTAGTTCTCAAGATAAATGATCATTTTAATAGTGCTATGCGATGTATCTATAGATAAGCAAAGGAAACACACGAGAACACATCACTCATACACATGCGGTATAGAAACAGCAAAGTAAACAAAAGATCATTTATTTTATAACATTACTGCATAACATAACATAGGATATCCACAAATATAGACAATCAGTAACAGAACAAAAACAAAAAACTTACCTGAACATCCTCGAAATTTGTGAAGAGTGAGCCTTGTGACGGCATGGCTGACGATCTCTTGTCTGGCAACCCATAGTCCAGGCCCCTGGATGGGGATGAGTAGGGAGAGTTATTGTAAACAATACACGATCCCAAGGTCTTGGCCACAGCTGCACGCTCACGTTCAATAACCATGGTTATAAGATTAATTATTTCAAGGCCAACCAAAGGTTATTATGATAAATTAATCTTGCAAAGTCAATCTGATAATCTCATCATTCATTTTGACACAAAGACATCACTCAGAAGAATCGCATTGATTGTACACTATTGTTAGTGAAACAACTATTTCTGGGCTAACTGCGAATTCAAGGTTATATTTTCTATAACAAGAAATACACATGCTGATAATAGCCAGCCCTACCTTTAGCAAATTAAGTTATGTAACATTTTGTTGAAATGATAAACAACTTTAGATTAAATAAGACATGTAGACTAACCCATGACCGAGTTAATAATCTTGTCTAATCTGAGGTATCATTTTTTTTCGTTGATGGCTTTCACTGATGGTTCAGTGAAAAAAGCGGATAAATTGAATGAGCCAAGAGTAGTTACTCTGTAATGGTTTAGTCAAACAGTCTTATTTAATTTTAAGTCGGCTATGGTTTAAACAGTGTAAATGTATACTTATCATTAACATTACCATTACTAAATTATTTAATGGGTGCTTTACACGTAAACACCCGTACTACATGGTCGTACCTTTGTATAGGGGTGTTAAGTAAAGCGAAATGCGGGACAATATTTCTTAATCTATGACATATTACAGTAACATGAATTCTCACATTGCTGACTAGTGTATGTATCGATAGCTGTAATTCTGCTGGCTCATTACTTATTTTCAAAACGAAAATAATTCGTATCCATACTGAACACCCATCTAAAGGGTTACGCCCATGTCGTACGTGAGATAATATATGAAGCAATATTTAATGATATTCTTGAAATACTAAACAAATATTAATTGCTACAAATTGTAAAACAATAGTAACGTTATTTAGGTGTATGTGTATTGTGTACTTAGTAAGTAACATATGAAAGAGTTTAATAATCAATTGAAGATTTTGTATTTCATTGAAAGAAGAACACAAACAATGCGGTGATGGACAGTTACTGATATAAGTTAGACTGACATAAATATGTGTTGGTGATGTCTATATAAATGTTATATTTGGGTATTTATAATCATGGGTATGTTTATATATATATATATATATATACTTTTATTCGTAAATGTTATATGTAGACGTGTACAATATATGCGTGTGTATACATATATTGGTGTGTTTGTTCTTGTGTGTGTTAGAATTATACATATACGACAGGTAAATTATGGAACAGGGTAATGAAGTTTTGTTAATCGCTGGAAACACGCAAAGTAACACACATAAATTCAAAGTTTCGACACAATGCCTTTATCGTACTACATACACAATAAAAATCGACGAGGAATAAAGACACTATTGATGTTCACATGGACCAGATGAACATAATGTAGAGATTACCAAAAAGCCTATATTGTAACATACAGATGTTAAAGTATATTGTCCACATATTTTTTTTAGACCTATCTAGACTCGTGTCTGTATGCATGTGTAAAGTTATACATTGTACCATTTGTTATTTTTTGTAACTTTGTCAGTTTAGTGGTACGTTACATGACACCGTCATCCACACATTTACACATGTCATTATTAACACATAATATACACACCCATTACAATTACATTCATCCATACATTTACCACATTCATTATTAATATACAACATACGTACCCGCTGCAACTGTAACCTTTTCTATAATGTAGTACATATCAACTACACATGTCTTATTTGTTAATATATGCTTATGCGAGACACACTAAATCACAACACATACTACTTTTAATATATAGGTACACGTACCCACTCTTTCTCCTCTTTCATATTTATATATATAATATATATATATATATATATATATATATATATATATATATATATATATATATATATATATATATATATATATATATATATATATATATATATATATATATATATATATATATATATCTTATACTCAATACTTAACTAAATCCATACATTCTTGCCGTGTGAGAGAATCCGCAACGGTGGGAGCTTGCAATGCAAGGAATGGCGTATCGTCCACATACGAAATGTAAGCATTGTTTACAAAATGAAATTTGATTACATATCTTACAAAGTAACAAAATGTAGTAGTAAATTATATTAATAGGAAGTCGTTTTAAAGGAGTATAAATCGTAGTAACATTAATGTTTCAGTAGTACCTCGAAAGCAAGTGGGGAGGGAGGGGGGAGGCGGCGGTGAGAAAGGGAAAAAAAGAGAATCATTCTATGACAAGCTATTACGTATTTTGTAAGCTGCTTCTTCTGCTGCTTCTTCTGCGGCTTAGAACGTGCATGTAATACATTAATGCTTTTGGTGTTTCTTTATACACAAGAGTTGACACACTGTATTATAGAATCATTGTTAGAAATTGTCAAAATGTTTGCGGTACTAGGGGCATGATACTTCTAATTTAATAGATCTTCACATATACATTAAGTTGAAGACACAATATTATGTGGTTGAAGCAACATTCTAAAAAAAAAACTTGAAACTTTCTTTCATTTGGTAGCCATGATAGGAAAGGAACTTTTCTGCATGAAGCATATATTTATTATCACGACACTGCCCCATTCATGTTCTTTAGTATAGTTATTTTCCTTCTAGTCTTTGTTTCTCCTTCAGTGATATAGATGAAGAAATAATCCCACTTTCTGTGAGCAGGCAACTCTTGACAGCCTTTCTGACAAAAACACATGTCCTCCAAAGTTGAGTAACAAAGGTGTGTTACCGTAACTTGTATACGGTTTGTTGCCACAAATACATTATTAATTTATGGAAGGGAGGTGTTATGAATGTATGTTTAGTCAACGAACCGACGAATTCCAGTACATCAGTATCCCAGCATCATCACGCCCTGCCGGGAGCGTAGCATCCACTTCTTTTTTGTCTAGTTTATCATTCATGTGAGATATGATGACCTATCTCTGTAGTTGTACAACTAGCATTCCCTTTCACAAAGGAGTCTGCCGCAAAATGACAAAGATGCAATGTCCTCTGCCAGGATCTCTTCGTTACCCATGTTACAGAAGTCAACAGTAAGTAATCGAGCAAAGACGGACATGCAGTCATAGATTGTTCACAGATTGTCAGTCTATCCCAAACATTTGTTAGTCACCTTCTATGGCATTCATCAGTGGTAATATTATTTGCACCATGTACTTGAAGTGGGGTGTCAGAAGCTCAATCTTATCTATTACAGAGAAGAGTGTATTATGGTGTCAGAAAGATATCGATATTAATTGTTTTTACATATTTTTATGATTATTTGCAAATCAGTATAGACAAGAGCCATCCATTACATCAGTGTTTTCCACCGTGGTGTCCACGTTCCACAAGACGGCAATTTGATTGCTCAGGAAGGGGGGGTGAGAATTATTCGAATAATTATATAGAATAATTCAATTTTACAATATACAAAATAAAGTATTAAAAATAATACAGGGGGATAATAAAACAATTTGGGCAACAATGCACTACACGATTTCGTAACGATCACAGGAAATCGATTAAAAGAATGTCTGCAGGTACATGGTAGAGAAGATTATGCGGTTATGTACATTTGGGATATGGAGAAGAGTGGAAAAGTAAGTGTAAAGAATTTGTACGTTCCATTAAAGTAATAATTAAACTCACTCTCCAGAAAACGTGGAAATGTTATTCCAGTGTATACAGAGTTTAAATGTGGAGAAAGTGAATTCTTCAAAACAACCACTAGTTGTATGGCGGTGGATGTGTTTGTTTCTATGGCAATGACATGGCTGAAGACTCCGAGTGTTATACGTGTCTGTTTTCTGACTGATTATATGAGTAAATTTCGAAAGATTCATTTGGGCTATATCAGTGGTTGAAGTCGATAAAGCCTGTGTTGTAAATACTTACCTTCATATTTATGTCTGAACACGTGGCAGTTGAGGGAAATCAAAAACCAGATAGACTTACCAGCGTGACCATAGTGTCTCATCGTAATTCAAAGATCCTGCGGATATGTCAACGGATATGTCGAGCTATCGATGCAGATAAACGGCGACACAGCGCATTTCCATTCTCTGGACTACATCGTGCTGGAAATGTAGTAATCAATTGTCCTGCTACCAGAGAGATTAAGTGGGAATTTGAGAATGAACGCTAAAGAAGAAGAAGAATGATATCAAAGAATTAAGAAAAGTAGAAGATGTAAGGTATATTTCTTCTTCCGTATCTACGGCTAGAATGAAGTAACTATGAGTGAAGCGCAATGTCACAAGAAACGAGTGGCATATATGAATCACAAGAGGAGAAATAATAATTCTCAAACAACACAGAACCGGAACAGTCAGCTACCATATGTTGAAGTACATATTACATATGATATGGGAACTTCTATGGACGTGTCGTAGTGTCATGATGGTGAGGACTAACTAGTTATGTTAATGTTAGAAGAGTCAGCCTCATTGATACTTGCAGCAAAATATATCATTAGTTTGTAAATCTAATAGTGGTAAATCAAAGAAAAACTGTAGTAAAACAGTCGACCGTGTGCTACATTACAATACATGAAAAGACTATACATGGTTAACAATTAACTTTTACAAATAGAACAAATGGACAGTATCTTCATTTCTACCAAACTGTCAAAATGCATACATGTTTTGTAGTACCGACTTGTTTATCAATTCCTAAATGAGCATCAGGTGTCATGACGGCTGGCGTAGGAGATATGGCTCATCACAGCTATCTATCACCAGTATTATATATCACGATCATTGTTGTTTTTCTGCAGCGCAGGTTGTTAAACTGTATAATATTTTCTCACGTTGTCGCTCTCTGTCTCTGTTGCATTAAATCTTCCTGTTCTGTGTTCTCCAAACATTATTGTCATCTAACATGGTCACAAAATGAAATTTGCCTTTTTCTTATATTATTGAATAAGCCCCGTCTCGAATTTGTCTCATCACCTCCATATTAGTTTTCTTGACAGTCCATCGTATTCTCAACATTCTTCTGTCGAACCAAATCTCTACTTCCTCTACTTTCCCACTTTTCTATTTGTTTATTGTCAAAGACTCGCATCCATATGTTAGTATAGAAGTTATATAGCACTGCAGATCTCTTTTCCTCACCTCTAATGACAAGGTCATATTACACAATACATTTTTAATTTTTTGAAACCTGTTTTTGCCAGCCCTATTCTGCTTCTTATCTCTTTTAAACTTCTTCCCATTTCTGAAGACAGATATAATTATATTTCTACAGATAGAATTGGCCAGTTCTTGAAACAGTGCTTAATTCATATAAATATCCAAAACGTCGAAGGGTGTCCGACAAAGTGGAGTGTGCAGCTGTAACCGAACGAACAAATGTTAAAGCAAAATAAATTAAACCGGTTACGTTACTAAAATAACTTACCATACCTATGAATAAAAAAATATAAAAAAGTAAATAAAAAACATACAATAAAACTAAAAAGGATAATTCTCAACGTGTGGTCCAAATGGGACAATTTTTCCAGAGACTAATAACTTATAAAATTATATTCAGTCATCTATTTTGTGTAGTTTAGTTAATAAGTTATTAGTCTCTTGGAAAAGGTCATATTCTGACCGACACGTTGAGAATTGTCCTGGTTAGTTCTATTGTATCTTTTTTATTTACTTTTATATATAATTTTATTCATAGGTACGGTAAGTTTTTCTAGTTACCAGTTTAATTAATTTTTCTTTACTATTTGTTTAATTCATATCACTTAGAACACTCGTTACAAACTTAAATGTATGTACATTATGATAGACGACTGGTAGCAACCTCGCGACTGATCTTA
Organism: Meghimatium bilineatum; assembly: GCA_034231615.1. NCBI lineage: Eukaryota > Metazoa > Mollusca > Gastropoda > Stylommatophora > Philomycidae > Meghimatium > Meghimatium bilineatum. The sequence goes on from CM067320.1 coordinate 67,857,807, forward strand.
GTTGTACTACTGGTACGGAAAATAAGAGAGCGAATGTATAGTCAGTCCGATTCGATAAATCATTCATTTCTAAAAGAGCCAGGAGTATTTTAATATATACTCATCAGATAAAGTACACACTGCCAGACATTATTTTCCTATTAAAGTCACTTCTCATGTCATTCAGGCGCCACGGGAATATTGTGTTAGATCTTTATTCGTCGGTTACCGACATCACGATAGCAGAATCATCTGTGAAACCGTATTTCATTAAGGGGGTCGAGTAGCGCAGTGATTAGAGCACTGGCTTCGCATATGAATGGTTATGTTGAGGAGTACATCTTTTTCAGGTCGTAACGGTTCCCTGGTCCACCTAACCTTAATTGGTTACCGAATGAGTTAGGGAAGTAAAGACCACTAGGGAGAGGAGATGGCTACCGCTCTCATATAGAAGAGTCACTGAAATGTCAGATCGCTAACATCTCACACCCCTACGGCGTTAATAAATGCTAGGGGTTAACTCTACCTTCCTTTTTGTTTCATTATCACAAACAAATTAAAAACAGGAATTGTAATTTGCTACATCTTCTTTACACGCATATATCGTAACATTAATCCAACATCTATTTAACATCTACTTTACACGCATATATCGTAACATTAACCTAACATCTTTTTAACATCTTCTTTACACGCATATATCGTAACATTAACCTAACATCTTTTTAACATCTTCTTTACACGCATATATCGTAACATTAACCTAACATCTATTTAACAACTTCTTTACACGCATATATCGTAACATTAACCTAACATCTATTTAACAACTTCTTTACACGCATATATCGTAACATTAACCTAACATCTTTTTAACATCTTCTTTACACGCATATATCGTAACATTACCCTAACATCTATTTAACATCTTCTTTACACGCATATATCGTAACATTAATCCAACATCTATTTAACATCTACTTTACATTAATATACAATTCGGAAACACGGCTCATTAATAAGAGGGAGACCTTCGTGACAAAAAAAATGAAAACAAGGAGGTTACAACAACTCTTCTATATGGTAATATAACATGTTAAATAATTGTTTTACACGGAAAACTACACGATAGAAAGAAACCAAATATATGTAATCACGTAAGCCGAGCTTGAGTTACTGTACACATATTCTTCTTCCTCTTCATGCACTTAGACATGTTAGTATACAAATACGTACAAAGACACAGACTTAGAAACGATGTCATAAGAGAAAGAGTGGATGTCATGTAAATTCTACAATACATACAAAACCAACAGATACAATGGTTTGGTCATCTGGAAAGAATGCCGAGTGATTCATTAGTTTATAAAGCATATACGAAGAGAGGAGAAGCAGAAAGAAGAGCCAAGGGTAGACCTAGAGTACGCTGGATCGACAACATCAAAGAGACATTAGACGAACACCAAATAACATTATCCGAAACTGCCAGAAAAGCTAGAATAAGAACAGTGTATCTCCCTCGACACCCGTAAAGGGTAAAAGAGGAAGGAAAGAAGAAGGATAAACAATCTCACAACATGCTGCTGTCGAACTGATTGTGTTTTCATTTCATAAGTACATTTCCTACAATGATACCAAAAGACTGTCGCATATCTTTCATTTAGAAAAAAAAAGAATTTTGTTGTTCCAATAGCCTTGTGACTAAGCGTACCTGAAAGACATAATTGTTTTTGTCTATTTTCTTTTCCCATGTGGTTTGTGATCCACTCTTGCTTTTAAGCGTAGGGGTGATTGTAGCTCAAGCTTGCGTTCTAAAGTCAGATGTGTGGCCTCAGCTGGGATATGACCGTGTCTGTACAGATGTCCCTGACGTTTTCTATCCATGTTTTCCGTGGTCTTCCTCTGGCTTTTTACCTTGATCTCATTTGGTTATAAGATTGTACGGGCAAATGTTCGTGATGCATTCTCATAATGTGGTCAAACCACTTGATCTGTTCTCTCTCTATGTAATCTGTACAAGATATTCTACCTATTCTTTCCCTGATATATTGATTTCACAATCTATCAAGCCTGGTAACCGCGGCAACTTTCCTCAAGCATTTCATCTCACATGTCACTATCTTTCTGTAAAATATATGAGAGAGACCAGGTTTGGCACTGGTAACACCGTGTTTGGTAGGAATATAATGTAGATCATTTGTCTCTTAACTTCCACCTTGGAGTGAAGAAATAGTGGTGACAGGTGGTATGCTACTGCATTTGCCTTTTGACATCTCATCTCTATTTCTCTATCGAGGCTTCCATTTTCTGTAAAAATACTACCGCGATATTTGAACTTGATATCTGTTACTTGTTTTACTCCTATATTGTCTATCTCTATATTTAGTGGACTCGGTGTTCTGCATATTTTCATGGTTTCCATCTTTTGTGTATTGGTCTTCATGTTGTATTTTCTACATATTGCAGATAGTGAGCTAACATGAATTTGTAGTTGTTTTTAATTGTAGTAAATTAAAAGCTTAAATAGAGTCTTACGTTTTATGAAACCCAGTAGTTGTAATAAAGATTTAATACTGGTGACTAATAAATCGCTGTATGCAATGTTTGGATCACATGCCTAGCACAGTCATAGCCAAAACCTATAATGGAACATACCTATATTTTGTTTATCACTTCTTTTTTATTTTATTTTTAGACAGGTTACTTAATATGTATACCAGAAAAGTCTTTCAAATACACTATTGCATGATGAGTTATGCGTTATGGCTGCAGGTTATCATCAGCGCACACCAGACACATCCAAAGATGCATCGATCCCGCGACAATAAATTAATCACAGTGTAGCGGCTGACAGTTCCAGTTCCATGCTCATTTATACGTGTCTTCGTATATTTATTATTTCTTAACGGTTTGATCCGTTCTGTAGGTCAATCTCACTCAGTTTTGAGAGAGACCATGATTCACACTTTTGAAAATATTCTGAGCGGGCGAATTTCCATAATGCAATTATCTATGTCAGTTGGAACCATTGCTGTACCCATCGATACTGTTGCCATGTTCACCATTGTATCGGTTAGATCAATGTAGTGGGTTATATAATTCTATATAATTCGTATATAATTTGTATTTGTGTTCGTTCTCACACGAAACACGATATTTAAAAAAAATATTATTTTGCAAGAAACAGCCGAGGATAGAAGGAGAGGAGCCGGACAAAGTCATTCATGGATTGATAACACCACGATGTGGTCTGAACATTATTTTTCTACACCCTTCCGAATGACTGAGGATAGAGATGCATGGAGGGCGTTTTGCTAATGTCTCATCAGTGTCACACATACGACCCTTTTATTATTATCATTTATATATACATTTATTATTATTATCATTATATGAACTAATACATGTACAATACAAGGTGCAACTATCAAGAATTGTGTTTTTCCAAGAACATGTCTCAATTCTGGATTGCTCGTTAGGCGTCCGTGAAACTTTCTTTTCTAGCCTTCACTTTTATTCCTATATACGTATTCAGCGCCGAAGTTATATAAGTTGGACAATTGGCACAATAACACGAGGACTATTAAATGTCCAAAAAGAACAAGTTTATGCCGATTCAAAACTGCAAAAAAAAAGGTTCTTGACATTCTGCAAGTTTGTTTGTTTGCTTTTTCGCGAATATATCTGTCTCGTGTTCTATATAACTAATTTTTAATACTCGTCTGTATCACATGTATTAAAAAACCTGGACCATTCTTTTCTTGTCTGCATTGAGTGTCCAAATTTCAGATACGTATAAACGTATACTTAACACTAACGATCTGAATAGATAGATCTTTACTGTTCCAGATCATTTTAAATCTACCATGAGAGCCATCGCCATCTCGAATCTTAGCTTAATCTATTTCCCGGATTGCCATCATCACATATTTAAGACCGATATATTTGAAGGTCGTAACGTCTTCACGTTTGTGACTGTTTAACCAGATGTTCGTTGGATTGTGCTTGGTATCATCAACTACCTATATTTTGCTTTTATCAATGACAATTTTCATGTCATATGTCCGACTGTCTTCACCTTTCTGGTGAGTTCCAGAAGTTCAGACTCGCATCCAGCAAAGATATCGATACATCGGCATAACGCAATTTACATAGTAGCCGACAATAGTTACTGATGTCTGGAGATATCAATGCCTCCTACATTACATATTCAAGAAACATGTTAAAATGTGTTGGTGCCTATAAACGTTGAAAAGAGTGGTCGTGGAGAATTCAAATAAACAACAATAGAAGGAGACATAAGACAGTTCTCCCTCATCTCAATTGTTATTTATTCCTGCTCAAACTGTATCATATTATTCTGAGTTCGAATTTGACTTTTCAGACATCATAAAGTTTCAGTCACAATAAAAAAACAACAATAACAATTTTTCGCAGCTGCAATACTTACTTTCGTTTTGTAAGTACGGAGTATCGAACATAATTTCAAGTCCTCGTTATTTGTGTGCTCGCAACATACTTAAGTCATTGTCTCAATTAATGGACATATTTCGATTTGCCTTTTTCCCTTTCATATGGCATATTTGTTTAGTGTTACGGCAGCATTACTTTTTCCATTTTCTCTATTTATTGACAACGTGCAACTTGTACTTTTACTACAGAGCAGTGTTATAGTTTTTATATTGAGGTTATCTTCTTATAGAAGCTTCATGGCACGTCATCTATACAATCCTGTAGTAGTAACCTTCGATAATAGTTACCATGTTGTTCCGACAGACCGAGGTTGTGCTTGAACTAGTTACGGGCACGGCGTGGGTAGGCGGAACAACAAAGAAACAAGTCGCAAGGCTCCAGAGTTGTGCCCTGATGTCGACTTCTGTTTCGGCGGCATTGGACTCGAAACACCATTGAGTCGAATGGCTGCTGGAATAGAGGGCGGAACGCTTTTGGGAATGTCCCACGTGCTGTGAGGCCGATTTTCTAATCAAGATTCAAGAATTATGTTTGGACAACGGATAGAAGTGTGTCTTTGATTACAGTTGTGGTGCGATATCTGTGCTTTTCGTTCTATCACATCCAACTGTGAAACAGCTTCTGGATAACCTACACTATAAATTAAATGGGACAGCCAACTCCAGCTCATAACCTTCTTAGTTAGCTCTTACAGCATGCTCGGTAGGTAATTAGTGTTGTTAGTAGTATTCTTCTTCAGCATTCATTCTCAAATTTCCGTTGAATCTCTCTTGCAACAGAACAATTGTCCTACTAAATTTCTAATAGGATGTAGTTTAAACAATGTAAATGAATTGTGTCGCGGTTTTATTTGCGCCATTGGCTCTAAACATCCGTCTTCGGCAGATAGTGATGATATTCTTAGCTCCCCTTTAGGCCCTTCCAATACAGTGACGTTTTTGTTTCTATCTGCTAGACAGTTAACTGAAGGTACGAGTAATGATCAACAAATATGTCCTTATTTATCATATATTATCATACAAATATGAATGTATTTATTAATTCCATGTTGTTAAACGTTTGGCACTTATAAGGTGCTTATAAAGTCGCTGTACACTATGTCTCACAGAATCGCACTAAATACTAATAATTCATGTGACGTATTTGCGCTACCAATGTACATGAGTGCACAATGTCTGTAGACACCGTTAACACACAGTGTAAACTAAGCCGAACATGGCGGAACTGTGTCAGTACTTCAATTTTTGAGCAACCTAGTTGGCACAACTATGTATTTAGGTCACATTTAGGCTTGCACCCACCACATCCCCTCATCGTCTCTGAAAAAAAAATATGTTTATAAACAAATTAGTGCCTGAAGTACATTTCGTATATCTAGCAATGCTGGAAAAAAAGAAGAAAAGTAGTGGCGCCAAATATTAATTCAACATTATGAAATAAAAATAGGTATCAACATAGAAGAAAAGTTGAAACAGATAAACAATGAAAAGTAATGCTATTTGCCGCGAAGAAATCTAGTGAAGTGAAAAGTGGTAGGGAAGTAGGATTTAAATTATTTTAGTGAATTTAGAATTATGTTTGAAGAGATGACAGTATTAAGATGTATTTGTGGCGTTGGTAATAGTGTCTTTCCACAGACACATTGTCTTTCCACAGACACATTGTCTTTCCATAGACACATTGTATTTCTACAGACACAGTCTCTTCTACAGACACATTGACTTTCCACAGACACATTGACTTTCCACAGACACATTGTCTTTCCACAGAATGTGGAACGTGTTGTCAATTATTTCCGATACCGATATTCTCCCATTCAGACATGTTGACAATCATCTTCTATCACTCAATGTCTTCCATTACCTTTAATGCTCTTTAATTTGCCTGCTGTCACGATGTACTCTGTCTGTCCTTTTCTCTCAGAACGTGTCCACACAATGTGAACTGTCTCATTCTGATACGAATGAGTGATTCTTTTTTCGAATTAAAATGTATTTCAATATATCTTCATTACGCATTCTATATGTCCATACTATTTGTAACATTCTTCAATACAATCACATCTCTGCTGCTTTTAATTTTTAATTTCCATTATTCCGCTGATTGTCCACGATTGACATCAGTACACACGAATTAGTTTTATTTAACTTCTAAGAACTCTCTCACCACCTCGTTCTTACGTAGAAACTATACCAAATTACTCAATCTACTTTATAGCAATTGCTCATACAAGTAAATTTAAGTAGAAAGCCAAAGGACAATTTTTAAAAATTCTTGAGACTAACGGGAAATATATTAAAGTATGAGTTTGATGTTGAGATGTATTAAAGTGTAAGTTATGAGTTTGATGTTGAGATGTATTAAAGTGTAAGTTATGAGTTTGATGTTGAGATGTATTAAAGTGTAAGTTATGAGTTTGATGTTGAGATGTATTAAAGTGTAAGTTATGAGTTTGATGTTGAGAAATATTAAAGTGTAAGTTATGAGTTTGATGTTGAGAAATATTAAAGTGTAAGTTATGAGTTTGATGTTGAGAAATATTAAAGTGTAAGTTATGAGTTTGATGTTGAGATATATTAAAGTGTAAGTTATGAGTTTGATGTTGAGATATATTATTTCTTTTCAAGTGTAAGGTATGTTATAAATTGAAAACATGCTACATTTCTATAAAGGATACTGCCCAAAAAAGACACATATTGAATGAGTTTATATCAGCGGCGATTAGTATCAGATAGGAACACGTTACCATATGGCACTGAAGATGACAGAACTTGCCTAGTATGTATGCTATTATGATATAGCAATTAATACGCTACACAGGTACTGTAGCACGAGGGCCAGATCAACGTTCCCTAAACCTACTTATGTATGGTGAGTTGGAGAAAGGCTTGCGTTCTCAAGGTTGTTTGAGGAAGCGGCTTTAAAATGACTTGTTACAGATATCAATGGACGCCCTTGGCATAAGTCATAATATATGGGGCGACAATGAATGGAACAGATTTACGCTGTTCTCTGACATCATTTAAAGTGCAGCCTCTTGTGATAGAGAAGGAAGATCGCACATAAGCATCGAATATTAGCTAGGGAGATAAGAAACAATCAGACATGGTACAACTTGATCATACCTTATACGTCATGTCCCACAAACATGTGATGCCAGCACAAGTCTTATTAACCATTTCGGAACTGAAAGGGATGGGAATAGTTCAAATTAAATATTCCAAAGTGAAATATAACATACGGTCAGCATCACTTGCGATGGACGAACAACAACAATAATAAAACAGTAGAGCAATAGTGCACAGATGTCAACGACCGAGGCATAGAATACAAAGCGATATTTACGTGAGGTGCTTTGAAATAGCAGTTAGGAAAATAGAACATACGATTTAGAGTTGAGGGTATATTTGCTTGCTATATCCAGTTATTCTGACCAGCTTGCTCTTACTTTGTATGTGTAGTGGGGTTATTTCACGGAGCTATCATTCATTCATACCCAGGAGACATGTATAAAAAGAGGATTAAACCCCCCCCCCCCCCCAGTTCCCAAATATCTTAAATCAGTTTCTCCATAATATATCAGCAATACCCACATTATCCAGAATGAAGTGTACACCTTTTTTTAATTAGCAACACCTCTGTTTCCTTAGCAAAGTCGATAATCTTCTGCATACAACATATATACACATCAAGTTCACCCATACACATCAAGTGCACCCATACACATCAAGTTCACCCATACACATCAAGTGACTCGATACACATCACGTGCTCCCATACACAGCAAGTGACTTCATACACATCAAATGCTCCCATAAACATCAAGTTTGCCATACACATCAAGTGCGCCCAAACACATCAAGTGGTCACACATCATGTTGTCCCATACACATTACGTGATTGCTACCAGTGATACATGTATGATTGTATTTAGAATAATGGTATTCAGCCTGCACAACGTGTATCAAATAATCAATTATAAATTACGTGTTAATCATGACAACTTGGAAAGATATATTCACACGAAGGAGTAAAGCAGAATGTGATACCAAAGACATTAACCAATAAATATCATGTATGGTTTTGTTTTCAAGACCAACTATGTTGTCATAAGAAGGATATACGTCACGGGTTAACAAAATATGGCACGCGGGCCAAATTCGCCCTGCAATATTGCTGACCCTTGCACGCTGATTTAAATTATAAATATGTAGTAGGCCCTGCTATCAAAGAATATAATACCATAAACGATCTGTTAAAAAAAACTGGCAGCATATCCTGTACATGACGTAGAATGAATACATGATTTATGTAGGGATTTTCTAGGCAATATAAATGCTTTCAGCAGTTTGCCGTATTTTCTTATACTTTCAGAGTTTCTGAACTGTCTGGATGCAGAATTGCCTGTTGCGGGATTGCCCGACACATTGGCCCTCACAGACGCGCTCTGTACCACCAGACTGGGACAAACTATCTTAGCCAATTTGTAAACTACTATCATAAATACTGATAAAGACGACATTACTATTTCAAACTTATGATATTGCTATCTAAGATACATTTACACATACACAATCAGTGTGAACCAAATGACATATCCATATTCTTCTTCATTCCTGAATAGGAACCAGCATCACTGATAAGGGGCATTCTTATAAATGCTTTACTTGGCATTCTGTCAGCCATCTACAAATATATAATGTAAGTGTCCTTGTTAGTTATTAGTTATGAGTTATTCTGGTCATTCCAGTGATCATGTACATTCTTCCTCTCCCATGGTACCTCCTATTTCTATCATTCTCTGAACACGTACATTGTCTCTTTCAGCTTCCTCTTCATCATTTTTTAGAATATACATGACTTCTCTAATTAACTGAGATGGGTCTCTTTTCGTCACGTTACCATCCACTATAGCTTTATCCTTCAGTGCATCAGCTTGTTTGTTGTCTGTGTCATACATATAGCCAGGACAATAGATTCATGTGATACTTTGTGTATTGTTGAGAAGAGTGATCCATTACTTCATCATGCAATTTTCTATCGTGCAAAGCATATACTGGGAATATTTTAGAATGACTGTGTGTGTTGGTGATTGCATCGTCAACCAAATGAGAGCCTCTGTCACTTCTTCTAGCTTCATGTTCATGCTGAATGTTGTGGTGGAATAATCAGTGAATTGTTCAACCAAGTTTTCAGTCATTTCGGTAAGCAACGAAAATACCAAGTCTTCATAAGATTCGTTAAGACAGCTGAGTGGGAGATATGATTGACACAATCTTGGAGAAGCGTAGTTTATGTAAGCGGTCGTCATATGTTGTTTGGGTCAACATCAGGATCCGGTTTTTCTCCACAAGTCAAAACGCGTTAAAAACAAAACAAACAAGCTATGTCGTCCCTACTTGTTGTCTTTGATTTATATGTGTTTGTGATCATTGATAAAGGCCTTTCGGCCGAAACGTCGATTTGTGTGTGCGCCTATGTGTGTTTCATACAATTAGTATAACTTTATTACCTCGTTTCACGCTTCACATGATGGACAACTGTTTTGCGCAGTGAGTACATATTTTTGATTTAAAAAAAAAAGGTGTTTGAAACTCCACGTTGTATTTTAAGAGCCTGGGGACTTCTGAATCTAAAAATGTAACATTTTTAGATCAGACTGTATATATTGAAAAAAAAAACATATGAAAAGGGTTAGAGTAACAGTTTTACATTGACCAATACACATGTTTGACGTTTAGACTACACTGTCGTTATAGAGATAGGGAGAACCATGCACTGAATTACAACATCAAACGAAAACTTTATGAAACTAGCCACAGTGATCGTGGCAGGTAGGAAAAGAACAGATTGAATGAATATGCGAGACTTTATAAGAATGTACAGTGGAAGAGTAATGGAAAGTGAGTTAGCGGGAGACTGTATGTACAACTATGCACCTTTTGGTAAGTAAATATTGACCAAAATTATAAAAGGGTTAACATAGCAATTTTGCGATAATCAATATACTGATTCAATTTTGTTTTCGCGACATGAAGAAAGGCATACCCATTTACAATATGGTCAGTATGAAGCATGTCAACGTTACTTCGTAGCTAATCTGAATTCCATTTTCCTTAGACTAGAAAACTAAAAGATCCAGTGAAATTCACAAGACTGGTATAAATTTATGCAGATTTAGAACAAGTTTACGTATAATAGACACTGCTAGAAGGTACACAAATGCCTATATATTGAGTTATTAAATGTTTGTACGTCAACGAGTTTAGTGTCTAAATAAACTGTGTTCGATGTAATACGAATTTTACAATTAAATCTGACATGTTATGTGTTCTAAGTATGCAATAGTGTAACATTCTGAAACTATTGTTATTTTTCATATATGCACATTCATTTTATTGTTGTACACGTTGGACTTTTGTATTACTGAATAATGTAATTTACCGTAACGTAATTGTTGACGTCTACTTTATGAACCACATGTGCATCTACTAAGGCAATTATTTGTCTAGAGACTCAGAGTACAATGTGTCTATGTTTTCTGACTGATTATATGAGTATGCTTAGAAATAATGTAAATTTTCGTCGAAATATTTACGTCGAGAATGACTGGAGGTAATAATGAAGGCTGTGTCGAAGAGTGTTACATTCATTTATTGCCTGGACATGTAGATGATAGGGGAAATGAAAGAGCAGGCATGCTAGCCAGCATATCCAAAGTGACAATTGGTAGTGCATTCCAATACTTTGAAAATAATCAAGGAGTTAGGTCATATGAAGAATGTAGGGTGTGGTTCTTATTTCGTGTTTATGGTCATAATGCAGGATATCTGGATGACGCGAGAAGTTACAAGAAGCGAAAACTAGTTAATTAATTATTTTTTTAAAATCCAAATTATTAATGCACACAGAACCGGAACAATCAGTTAACCCAAGTTGAAGAACATACTGAATTGGAGATCATAATACATGTGGGCAAGTTAGAATTGACATGATGATGGTGTGGCGACTAACTACCTGACAAAGTAATATTTTGTAACGACATGTATCGTGAAAACGGGTTTCAACAATGAGTTGGCGTAGTCAGTCTAAACATAGACGTTTCGAGTACTATAGATCTTCACAAGATATGTCATGACAAATATGTAGGATCCGCATTTGAGCTGCCTTTAACAAAAATGGCAGTGTTTAAGGGTATCAAAACACCTTTTCGTGCTAGGCTTAATGCGAAGTTTGAATGTTTTATTACTTTTGGATATACGACTAGTAATTAAATGTAAAAGACTACAATCATCTTTCGATATGTGTATAACAGCATGATTTATATTTATATATTGTAGATTTTCATTCAGTATTTAAAATGTTTGTCCGCCTCTGTTGTGGAGTGGTATAGCTCACGTCTATGACGGCCAAGGTACCTGTTTCGAATCATCTATTTATGTATCTATTCGATAAACAATTTGTTGCCTTTCAGCGTCAGGGGTAGAAGAGTTGTTTTGGAGACGGTCCCCATATGTGCTGAGTATATTGTATACTTTGTTGTCTCTTTTATTTCAGTGGTGATCTCGTTTTCGTGGACGGCTTCTATGTCCGTTTCGAATCACATTCACAATTGCACATTCGGACATTACAGAAAGCTAACGCAAACTAATGAATGTATTTATATTGACTAGAAAATCACAACAGTCCAAAATGTTGTGTTGATCGCTACGTCCAAAATAGAATGCGTTATTAATTGGGTTTTATTTATTTTTAAATTTTAAATATATACACTACGTTGTGTGAAGTGCTAGTCATATTCTGTATAAGAAACTGTGTAACTTCATTCGTTTTCCCCATACGACCCCCAGCTTGATGCCGTATCCTTCTACAATTATTGTGTGTACTGATGCATCTGCGAAGATCCTCTATACTTTGGCTGGCTGTTTCAGAACTCACTGTATTGCTCTTTTATCCTGACTGTGTGCTGATGTCTCCAATTCAGTACCTATATTCCATTATTATTTTGACGCAATACTGTACCTTGACTATGTTGATGCATCCAAATCAGTACCCATATATCATAAAGAGGAATGTGATATATATATATATATATATATATATATATATATATATATTACAATGCACGAGGATAATCAATGTTAACAGTGGAATAAATCCCAGTTGGAAGTATTATTTAACAGTATGGGCACACTGAACTGATGACAGAATGTGACGTATTATGTTATGTTCCTCTAGGGCTATGGAGCATAGGGCAGAAACCATGGCTTTCCACTTCTGTCTTTGTGTTGCCGGGTCTTTCAGTTCTGGAGTGTTGTTTAGGTTCATTGACATGCCTTCTCGATCAATACTTCTTTGTAAAGTTATCTAGGTCTCACTCTTCTTCTTACTCACGGCGGCACCAAATTTAATGACTAATGGAGAATTCTTAGGTTGTTCAATCTGAGAGCATGGTCGATGTAAGTCCAACGCCTTTGTCTAATGAAGGAAGGATGTATTACGCAGAGATGTATTTCTCAATAATATAGCCTTTATTCTATGTGCTATGATTGTTTTCTTTGTGTTTATTATATTTCTATGTGCTATGATTGTCTCATTTGTCTTTATTATATTTCTGATATGCCTTATATATACATCAAGGTATATGACATCCTATTCTAATACTCCATTTCTAAACCTGTTTTCGTAATCTGCGTTCATACACCATTGTATCCAAGCGTACGTTTCTACTGAAATATGTACATCAAGTGTAAGTCTCCATAGTAGAGGTCCTTTGGTAAGGCACCATATCACATACCTCCTTGCGTATCCAAGACAGCAATATTCTTAGACTAGGCATGCTCAACTATTGATAATATCTCCCCCACCTCCCAGAATTTCAGTGTTAGTATAGTACGTTCCATTGAGTTATGACTGAAATGTTATCATCAGCGAAACCGGACAAGTGTATAGGTGTTCAGATCCCCATGGTTTCTTGATTCTTGATTAGGAACAAGCGCCAAGGCACTGGGGCATTCCCATATATGCTCTACATGCGTTCCGTCAGCCATCTAAAAGTGTGTAAGCTCAGTGTTTCCAGACAATTGCTGATTACGCGTTCTTCTGATCTTTCCGGAGAGGAGCACTTTCTCCGATCACCTCTAGTCATTCCCATTTCTACCATTCTCTGAATATATACATTTTTACGTTCGACTTCCTTCTCGTCTTCTCGTAGGTTATCCATGTCTGCTCTAATCAATTCAATCATGTCTCTTCTTATCTCGTGCCGTTCACCAAAGATTTACCAGCCAACACATCGGCTCTTTCATTTCCCATGACCCCAGCATGACCAGGACAGTAAATCCATGTAATTCTCTGCGCATTGTCCAGAATAGTGACCCATTAAGTTCTGATCATACACTTTTCTATCTTTTCTATCAGATCCCCGTCTCAATTAATCCATCATTGAAGCGACTGACTGTTTCAGTTCTATACTTTTTTTTATCAGTCTCTTCGTATATCTTTAAAATTTTTCTTTTTTGATTGCTCCCATCTTCACATCAATCAGTTGCATCTTTTAGAGCGATAATGATTCAAACTTATGAAAACTAATGAAGGTCGTCTTTACGAACAAAGTCCCTCAACGCGTTAAATATGCCATATCCTTCCATTGTTGTACCTATTGCCACTGTGTGCATGTTCTCCAGTGGATCGTTTCGCACATTACCTTTAGTACCTGTATGTCCAGTGACTCCAATAACTCCGTCCATTGAAGGCAGATGACTCCCGCTTCAACTTTGCGGATCATGTTAATTGATTCACTAAGTGTGTATGCATGAGAATGGTTATGTGACAGGAGTCGCAACACTGCCTCCGTCACAGAGTTTATCTCCATCTTACCATTTCTCGTAATAAAGTGTCCGTAGTAAAAACACCATATGATACTTCGAATGTCTTTCCACCAGATGTGAGAAATTAGCCCAAACAAGTTGATGACGAACGACTGACCCATTAGTATATAGTATTACATCTTCTGGGTATCCACCCCTCCCCAAGAGCAATGCAATACACACCTGTCCGATGATATCGTATACCTTTCACAACCATGATCTGTCCATTTTGAGCCTGACACCTTTCACTTTTTTAAGATCCGGATGCAATGCATGATATGTATCGGGACTAATATATATATATATATTTATATATATATATATATATATATATATATATATATATATATATATATATATATATATATATATATATATAAGACGTCTTCGGACGTTATTGTGTCATTATGTGTCTGTTCGGCTTTATCCTAATATTATCTTTGTCGAAGAATGGATTCCCTTTATTTGCTTCTAGAAAAATTGCCATTGAACCCATTTAAATGTGTTTATTATATTATTCAATTCAATATACAAAAACGATAAAGTCAATGTTTTTGTTAATAGTATTTATGAATAGGTCGTTGAGAAAAATACAAAAACGAACTGATACATAAATAAATGATAGGTCTACAGAAACTTTTTGTGTCGGTTTTTGTAGATGGAGATTGCCAGAAAGACGCAATCCGTTCAGAGATTGGCATCATCAAATTGTAGAGAAGGAAAATAAATATTACATGCAATTATTTGAGGGAAACGAGATATTAAGTGCAATGCTAATCTAAAATATCTAGCCACAAAGTAAGTATAGTAATAACGAATGGGATATACTCTTAAAGGTTATCACGAATTTATTTAGGACAATGGGATATCCTTACAAAACACAATTACATACTCATATAACTCAGATAGAATGAATAATATATGTACAACTGAGAAAGTAATATTCTGTAAGGTAATGTATTGATGGCTACACTATATTTACAGGAATTATACTCTCACATATATGTATAATATGAGGAATTATACTCTCACATACATGCATAATAGGAGGAATAATACACTCACATACATGTATAATAAGAGGAATTATACTCTCACATATATGTATAATAGGAGGAATAATACACTAACATGTATGTATGATAGAAGGAATAATATACCTATGAGAAAGTGTATATATCAAAATGAAGTCATGTTTCATGGCTCCATTTTTCCTTTTAGTAGCATATTCTATTGTGGAGGTAGCGATCAACCCAGATTTGTGTGTTGAAGTTATTTTCTAGACAATTTTTAACATGTTCAGCTGGTTGCTATTTCTTTTCGGATGTATAACTTCCTTTGGCTGGTATTACACTTCGTACTCTGACCAAAGTGTGCACAACTATATCTCTGCCACAGACCCGGCGCTATCACGTACGTCAGGTAATAAATAATACAATTAAAAACGTAGAAGGGAGAAACTGTGTAACGTAATGATGAATGTGTACATGTGACACACTACTCTTTATAAAACAACATAACTACTTTGGAATATATTTTCCTTCGGAATATAATGGCGTATTTTATTACTGCAATTATTTATATATAAATATACCAGGTAAGGTTAACTAATATCATGCTAAATTGGCTCGTGCATTCAGATCAATTTAACATTTGAGATTAATACAGGAATTGTAACTTCATTTTTCTTAGGTCCCCAGCTCGTGGGTGACAGGAGCAGATAAAATCAATACGATAAATAATAATTATATATTATATATGTTAAGATAATTTAATTACCTTTCTGTATACGTCACTTCCGGCGTAATGTCTTCCCCCATGACCAGCCGACGACATAGGAGTCTCAGAACATTGGCTATGATGTTGCGGCAGAAAACATATATATGGTAGCTTGCTCCCCAATGGAACAATTGTCTCGCTTTTCGTCATCGACCTCGGTTCACAAGTTTACCGCTGACGTGTTTCTTATAAATATCCTGCTCAAAAACGTTAGATAACCATCATAAACACTACTACTAAATAGTGCATCACCGAGGCTAGGCTATCCACTGCATTGATTATCTAACCCGTATTTTCCATGGTTTGACTACTGGCATATCAGATAGCTCTTTCTTCCCTAATTAGCTGCAGCTATAAATTTCCGGTACCGCTATATTCATACTGTCATCCTCATTTATTTCACCACACCATTTCCGGTTCCGGTATTGTAAACATATGCCAGATTTCGTTTTTAAAGTTCAATGTTAAAGTTTTAAGATCCATAATCATAATTTCGTCTGTAGAAAATGAATACCTTCTGTTCGTGTTTCTTGTTGATTTTTATTGGAATGTCCTCACTGATAAACCACTTTAATTGCAATATTTTCCTGAATAATGTAAGCTATATCAATGATTCTCAGATTACACTTAGGGTAGATAGAAATTATGCGTCAAATACTAAAAATATTTTCTTTAACACAACTTTATTATTCTTCACTCAGTCGTCATCCTTAACTTAACTATAAAAAGACTTACTATGTTTTCTCCCTCTCAGGTTCTTTACTCTGTCTTCCAGACTTTGTCATGAATGAAAATTACACCTGATCATGTTTGATCTTTTTTGTGTGAAAAAACGTATTCCATTAAAATGTTATCTCTCTTTTAAAATCCTCATCCAAGAACAGTTTTAGTGTTAACAGTAGATTATGTCACGTGTCTAATCAAATCACTGAGCTTTCCTGAAATCACTATCGTCAACGTTTACCATCAATCACATGTTTAAGTATTCACTATTAATGTACGCAATAACACACCCATCTGTGTATATATATATATATATATATATATATATATATATATATATATATATATATATATATATATATATATATATATATATATATATATATATATATATATATATATATATATATATATCTAGATAATCACCGCAGGAATTTTCTCCAATCTCTGGATCTAATTTCACCAATATCGGTCGCAATCAACATGAATAGCGCATTAATTTCAAAGATATTTCCTACTCCCCTCAAATCTGCCTATCAACTCATCATCAATGAACTATCCTACCAGCCTCCACTGTGATAGTGTACATCTTTCTCTCACAAAAATCTCCATGATACTCTCGGCCGAATGTCCGCCACAGTATTATAAAAACGAAATGCATCATTAATTTTGGTCTGCCCCTGTCACATTAAGTGAACGATCGAACAGCTAGTGTAATATCCGCTATATTGTCGTCGATGTGGTACCTTGTAATACAGTCTCCCAGAGACAAATCTGCTTGCTGATTATACCCTTCTACCATATAATGCAGACTAGACATTAAATTCGTTCTGCCATTCTTCGCCATATTAACTGCCTTTACCAAGGTCGAAATATACATCATGTTAATGGTATGTACACCTCCTCTTTCCACTCCGCTGCCCACACTCCATTAGCTTGGTTTTATGCCATTTTTATTATTATATGCATGAATAAAACTTTCTTTTAGGATTGTAACACAAGTAGGAGCATTTGAGTGGCAAGACATGTTTCAAAGTCAATACAATAAGAGTTACACCAGCGCCTTAAATGGCAAGCCGAGATTTGCCTTGTATCTGTACATCGCCATCTTTAAGTCACATTTTGTGTCTCTATGTTAAGACACTTCATATATGCATTACCGCATGTCGCTCTTTCGTATTGGTTAAGCCGTTTACTTTTAAGCCGTGTATATGTCGTTCAAGATGTAGATTATGGGTTCAGACAATTTTTCTCTTCTTCTTTAAAAAGAAGATGTGTTCCCTTGAAATCATGCTAAAGTTGGATGTGCCAGGACAAAAGACGCAAATATTACAGCTAAGATGTAAACCATGAAATAATACATCCCATTCTTCGGAATTCTTCCTACTAATCTTCACGAGTTTGAGAACGAACATATAGGAAGAAGCTATGAAGTCACGTGTTAAAAGTAGCACTCTCGTAGTTTGTGTGCCCACTTCCAGCGAGATAATACATATAGGAAAAGTATAGTACATTGAATTCAATCATATTGCATATTTCCCATTAGGTAGTTGCAGATAGATTGTGTGTGATACGGAATGTTTCCCATTAGGGAGTTGCGAAGAGATTGTGTGTGTCTAGTATGACACAGTGTGTTTCCCATTAGGGAGTTGCGAAGAGAGTGTGTGTGGCTTGTGTGACAGCCTATGTACAGCTATGGCGTTGTAGAGAGATTGTTTGTGGCTTGTGTGACAAAGACCTTTTTTTGCCATTTTATATACAGCGTGGTTTTTTTTTAAAATTCACTCTTCGACATAAAACAATACAACATTTATCAGCAGAAACTGATAGAACCCTGGACTTCATGGTTGTGAGACCATCGATGTAGCCATGGGCCACAGCCTCGATGCTGTGAAACATCTTTTAATAATTAATACGTTACAATTTTAATATAACACTATATTTTAAATATTATTTTATAAAAAACTGAATGTTTATACTAAGATGACATAGACAAGAAGCAACACATTTTGAGCACACGACATCACTTCTTATGAACCAATCGCTATTTATAAATGTAAACAGTTGTACGCTAGTAGGAAGTGAATAAGAATCTTTTGTACTCAAACTGAAGGAATAG
The DNA here is from genome assembly GCA_034231615.1 of Meghimatium bilineatum. Taxonomy (NCBI): domain Eukaryota; kingdom Metazoa; phylum Mollusca; class Gastropoda; order Stylommatophora; family Philomycidae; genus Meghimatium; species Meghimatium bilineatum. Next base: position 67,876,749 of record CM067320.1, read on the forward strand.
GTACGAAAAGAGACGAATGAAAGATAGACAGAGTATATGGTAGCATATTATTATGTTGGAATGATTGGTATTAAGCTCAAATGATTTAGGTAACCATGGAAAATTCCAGAAAAAACATGGAAATAGGAAGAGATACACAAAATCGAAATGTAACAGTGGGAAATCAAGTCCTTACACAAACCAACACATTCAAATACTTAGGCGTAACATTCTCTTCAGATGGAAAGATGTACACAGAAATAGACATTCGTTTTAGCACAGCGAATCAAATACTTGGTCAATTATCCCCTTTATTACATCACAAAATACTACCAATGACAACAACAAAAACATCTTATCCAAAGTATCTTCATTGCAACCCTGTACTACCAATGTTAAACATGGTCCTTAACAACACAGCATAAGAGACAACTGGTGATAACAGAGATAACATTTCTGAGAAAAGCCACATGAGTGACCAGAAGACACAGAATTAGAAACGAGGTCATAAGAGAATGAGTGAGTGTCATATCAATTCTACAATACATACAAAAACAACAGATACAATGGTTCGGTCATCTGGAAAGAATGCCGTGTAATTCATTAGTTTATAAAACATATGTTAATTGAGGAGAAGCAGAAAGAAGAGCTAGGAGTAGACCTAATGTACACTGGATCGACAGCATCAAAGAGACATTACACGAACACCAAATAACTTTATCTGATGCTGCCAGAAAAGCAAGATCAAGAACATTTTATCTCCCTCGACACCCGTACAGGGTAAAAGAGAAGAAGGAAAGAAGAAGAAGAAGATTTAGGTAACGAATTGATGAATATAGGTAACAGTAATATGATTTATCAATCAGTACACGTTTTTTTCTCCATATGTTCTTAGCTGCTTATTCGGTGATTAATCAGACATAGTAGCGATGACATCATTCATCGGCATTCCTAGAACAAGAACTATGGTACCTAATCTTCTATTAACTGGGTGAAACATCAAATACTGTTTATATTTTAAATCACAACGTCTGGATTCGAAACCAGGTTTGCTCATCAGAGGTTGAATGACTTAACTTTACATTACATCAGCTCTCCAGTCGGATATTAAAGTTTTAAAATTGTATGTCCGAGTTCGGACGAAGTCAATGAATGAAAAACCCAGAGGTCGTGGCAATTGGATTACCAGAAATGCGACCTTCACTATTATTTGCCTGTCGTAAGGCTCTGATAAAACCATATTGGATTAACATTCACGGATGAAAAGTGTGCACAACACCATACGAGGTACATATTACAAAATCACAATTCTTAGCTTGTTCATCTGAGAAGTAGGATTTAGTGGCATCTGAAAGTAGGATTCAGTGACATGTGAGAAGTAGGATTTAGTGACATATGAGAAGTAGGATTCAGCTACATCTGAGAAGTAGGATTCAGTTGCATCTGATAAGTATTATTCAGTGGCATCTGAGAAGTAGGATTCAGTGGCATCCGATAAGTAGGATTCAGTGACATCTGAGAAGTAGGAATCAGTGGCATCTGAGAAGTAGGATTCAGTTGCATCTGATAAGTATTATTCAGTGGCATCTGAGAAGTAGGATTCAGTGGCATCCGATAAGTAGGATTCAGTGGCATCTGAGAAGTAGGATTCAGTTGCATCTGATAAGTATTATTCAGTGGCATCTGAGAAGTAGGATTCAGTGGCATCCGATAAGTAGGATTCAGTGGCATCTGAGAAGTATGATTCAGTGGCATCTGAGAAGTAGGATTCATTGACATCTGAGAAGTAGGATTCAGTTACATCCGATAAGTAGGATTCAGTGGCATTTGATTCGTATGATTCAGCTGCATCTGAGAAGTAGGATTCAGTGACATCTGAGAAGTAGGATTCAGTGGCATCTGAAAGTAGGATTCAGTGGCATCTGAAAGTAGGATTCAGTGGCATCGGAGAAGTAGGATTCAGTGAAATCTGAGAAGTAGGATTCAGTGGCATCTGAAAGTAGGATTCAGTGGCATCTGAGAAGTAGGATTCAGTGGCATCTGAGAAGTATGAGTTAGTGGCATCTGAGAAGTAGGATTCAGTGGCATCTGAGAAGTAGGATTCAGTGGCATCTGAGAAGTATGATTCAGTGGAATCTGAGAAGTAGGATTTAGTGGCATCTGAGAAGTATGTTCCAGTGGCATCTGAGAAGTAGGATTCAGTGACATCTGATAAGTATGATTCAGTGACATGTGATAAGTATTATTCAGTGGCATCTGAGAAGTAGGATTCAGTGACATATGTGGAGTATGATTCAGTGGCATCTGATAAGTATGATTCAGTGGCATCTGATAAGTAGGATTCATTGGCATCTGAGAAGTATGATTCAGTGGCATATGAGAAGTATGATTCAGTGACAATTACCTGAATATCCATTCCCTGTCCTCAGATGGTATATGCCATTGAAGTGTTCGGCATCAAGAATGTCAGATGTACAGGTAATTACCTGCATGTGCTGATACATTTCGTTTTTAACTTACTTGTCAGTTTCTATTACAGTGTCTAAATGAAGGCTTCTTTTTCAGCTATTAAATTATTCCAGTATGTGCCAATTGCAAACTAAATACTGTAATGTTAATGTCTTTCTTTTTTATTGTAAACTGTTCGTCTCGAAGGCGGTATTTCGTAAAAGCTTTCGGTGAACAGCATCGTTCCTGAGTGAAATGTGCATGCGGCCAAGAACCAGCCACATAACATTTGTGTTCGTCTCGCTTGTTCTCCACCAACATCAGTTATTTACTGTCGTAAATATTCCACTTCCTTCATTGTCAGTTACCACTTTGCTTTTTCCATAAGTATATTCATGAAAAGGAAATGCTACTATTTTCATCGATAGCCAACAATTTAAACAGTTGACAGATTTCACATCATCAAAGCATCGTATCATCAAATAGGGAAATCTCCAAAGAGATACAACAATCACAGCTCTTTAAAAAAAAATAAGAAATATCTCCAGCAAAATACTAGAGAGAAGAATACGCGCATATATATAACCACAGCTCAACAAAACACTATTGGGCTTTCGGAAAAATAATAGCTGCACAGATTCTATCTTCACCCTTAAACAACTATCAGAAAGAACAACAGAGCATAACCAAGACTTATATTAGCTTTTGTAGACCAAGAAAAACTTTCGACATAATGGATAGAGCATAGCTATAGATAACATTACAGACATACGGAGTTCCTCAGAACCTGATAAAGCGTAGTCAGAGCATATACGCCGCTAATACACAGTAAGAACGAGCTCAGATACAAAAGATAATTTCTAAATTCGCTCAGGAGTGAGACATGGATGTGTACTATCCCTCTTATTGTTCATAACATACATTGATCACATCTGCAACATAGCAAAGACAATGGAAGACAACAACATAAATGATAACTTAAACGAATTATTATTTACTGACGACCACACACTAGTAGCATCATCAGAGGAGCAACTACACAGACAAATAGATATATTACATCAAACATGCCAAACCTTTAACATGAAAGTAAATATAGAAAAGTCCGAAGTAATGAAGTATGGAAGAACAGAAAGAAACACCTATATATATATATATATATATATATATATATATATATTGGAAACAACAGACTGAAGCAAGTGACATAATTCACATACCTAGGAATAAATGTAACAGACAGACGGCAAGAGCAGTAAAGATTTATACATTAGGTGTAATAAAGCATACCAAGCTAATGACACCAATCTTCGGAAACCAAAGTGTTGACTTAACCACCAAAATAATACTACTCAATGTCATTATTATGCCAACGTTTTGCTACAAATTCCAAACGTGGAAAACGACAGCAGAAAACAAATGCAAAATTGTGACAGCTGAAATGGAATGTTTGCGAAGAATCCTACGGATATCACTAAGGGACATAATGAGGAATGAGGATTTTAGACAACGAACAGGCACAATTCAAATCTTGGAATATATTAAGATGAATGAATGAATAAAGACTGTAACTCGTCAGGATTGTAGTAGTGCCACATTGGATGCTTCAGCACACAGAGTCCTCCAGCGATTTCTATCTTCAGCGATGCGGAAGAGTAAGGAAAAATATTTTCCTATTCATTCTTGATATTGGCTGTCCATCTCTTTATTTACCCTCCTCTGCTTCATCCTCCTTCGACATTTCCCTGCTGTACTGTTTTTGAAAAGGAATCGTGGTCTGAATACATATCCAAACCATTCTAGTTTTCGTCGTTTGACTTATGAAAGCGATGGTTCTTGTACACCTGTATATATCTCTATTATATTTCTTGCGTATACAATCATCTTTATGTTCCCTATAGGACATTCGTAGATTTCGTCTGTAGCATCTGTACTCGAAAAACATTAATCGTCCCTATATATTAGCAGTGAGTGTCCAGCTCTCACAACCATACATCACAACAGAAAACACCAGCGACTAATACAGTTATTAAGATACAACAGATCAAATGGTTTGCACATCAGTAGACTACCATCAGACAACGTACTACGGCAAGCTATGCTACACAGATACAGTGAAGCCATGCCTATAGGCCGACCACGGAAACGATGGACCACTGAGATAAAAGAGTCAACAAATTACACATTATACTCAGTACACATGAGGGTCATCTTCTTCTACCTCTGACGCTGAAAGGCAACAACAGATTTAGGAAATAGATAGATGGAATATATCATACTAGATATAGACATATTACACAGATAGATTAAAGGTCAGATGTCTCCTATTGTCAAAAACAAACATGTGGATATGAACACCAACACTGCACTATATAAAATTATCAGTATACCATGACCATGCTACCAATGTCAAACATGAACACTAACAACAAAAGACAAAATAAGGCTTGTTACAATAGAACTGACTTGCCTATGTCGAATTCTTGGAGTAAAATAAGAGACATAATCAGAAATAAAAACATAAGAAGAACAAACAGAATGGCAGCCGTGCATTCCATCAAATTACAACAGATTAAGGGGTTTAACATGATTCCAGACTTCCGTCAGAGAGTGACCCTAAAAACATATACAGATACATTGGATACACAGCCAAGGGCAGACCATGCAAAAGATGAAATACAGAAATAAAAGAATCAACGAAAACAACATATATGAAGCACATACACACATTCTGTCACCAGAAAACTCTTCTACCCCTGATGCTACAAGGCATAATTCGGTTTAACGTGAAAAGAAAGAAAGATATTCATGAGTCCCGTTTCTGTGTTTCTGGGATCCGAAGGTGCTGCAATGAATAACAACAGTATAACCTGTCATACTTTTCGTGCAAACACAACTAAGAATTTCTGCGGTGGAATTGGATGACCAATATCATTCATTGTCATAGTAACCCATAAATCATGGTAATATCGGATGTGTCGGGATTAAAAGCCCAGATATAGTAGCCAAGATGTAAAGTGTGACATGAAGCTTTTCTCTGAAATGCATCTTGCTAATATCTAGGAGTCTGAGAATGAACGCTGAAGAATAATATTAATAGTTTTGTATTGGCTTGTCTTGTCTTTCCCTATACATGTGTGCCGCTAGGCGTCACGAATAATATTAATAGTTTTGTCTTGTCCTATCATTGTGTGCCGCTAGTCGTCATGGGGAGAAGAAGTATTCTGTCTTTAGCTAACACTGATGAAGCAGCTATATTTATAGCATTTCTCTGATGTCATATATCCATCTTCGTCTGGGTCTTCTCCTGTCTCTCTTTTCAGATGATCTTTTATTGTAGGCTAGGCTATCGATAAAATACGATCTGGTCCCATTCTGATTAGATGGTCAAACCATGTGATCTTCTGTGTGTCGATGTATTCTTTGCACAATATTGTTTTTAACAGTTTCTTATAGTGTCATTTTTTAATATATCTCTGTTTGTTACCACCAGTGCTGTTTCATATCACTTCATTTCGCATAAGGCGAGTTTTTGTTGCAGTTTCTCTGTCAATATTAATAGTTGTGCTGTATATTTTCACTTTGTGCATTCGTTAGTGAATGGCTTTCCAATAAGTCATGTTTTACGATATAAGTACTCTTCCTTTTGTTGGGTTTTAATAGAAAGCTATATTCTAGCGAACGGAATATGATGACATGGCATTGATACCTCTGTCTTTAAGCCTTACTAATCCCATTTCGACGTTGATTTCTGTCCCTTAAACAATATATAGGTTGGGATGTCAATTATATCTAAAAGCTTCTTAGTCTATGTTTGCAACATGCATGGCTAGTCATATTGATGCTCTTCTTTTTCTCCCTTTTCAGATATCGAATTAAGATGGACACGTATTTCTGTTCTGATGGAACATTTTGAATCGTGGTTAAACGTGGTTTGAATACTGTGTAAACACTTTTTTTAAAAAAGCGTTCGTTTTCAGAGTTTGCAGGATTGCTCTTAAGCGCTTGTAATCTAACACTTTCATACTGTGCCGAAACACCTTCGGTGACGCACTGAGTTCAAACAAATATGAGTACATACAACTTCCTAGTTTTAATTAAAAGAAAATCATACTCCCAAAAAGACAGTCTTAAATAAGACTATGACGTAGATGTATGTAGGATTCTAAGATCCGGCAAAAATACGACCATATTTCAGAATGCGATAAATGAAACCCAACAAAGCCTGCACTAATTAGTATAGTCCGTTTATAATTTCATAATTGCACAATCAAAGGGATATTTCAGAAACTGTCTGTTTGTTCGCAGATATTTTTAAAATAAAGTTTTTGATTCAAATCAACGCTAAAAAAGAATGTTTTTTGTCTAAATATGTTTGTAGTTTAACAAGTTTTCTATATATGCATCCACTCTGCATTGCTTAATATATATACGATGGTTCACTGTATTTATTAGAGTTTATACAAAGAAAACTGCAGGAAATATGTACCCTTCGTCAACTATAGGAAAAGTTTCGTGAAAAGGAGATGTCACTCTTTATGATTCTCTTGGATCTGACTTAGGCTTTTGATACTGCTAGCAGACCAGCTCTATATACGATTTTAAATATACTGGCTGTTGACCGAAACTACTATACATGGTTACTTCCGTTCATGAAGACATACATGCAGGTGTATCGTTTGAGGGAAATACGTCTGATAACTTTGCAGTAAAGACTGCAGTAAAACAGGGGTACATTATAGCCCCCCCCCCACCCTCTTCGGAATCTTTTTCGCAGCGCTTCTGATACGTGCTCTTTCAGATGCAGCATGTGACGTAGACATCGGCACCCATACAACGGATCCCACTTCAACTTAGCGCGTCTCAGAGCGAATAGGAAACGATCAGAAATACTTCACAGAGAACTTCATGTCGCTGATGATGCTGCACTAATGGCGCATAGTGAGTTCACCAATTTACAACATGGCAAAGGCCTGCGAGTTGTCTCTATGACAATAATCAGCATTAAAATTGTAGAATCAATCAGGAATCTACAGTACCAGCAAACAACACCTTAAACGACACACATATAAAGAAAGTCGACAAAGTTTGCTACCTTGGATCCACAATTACATTCACCCTTTCCCTAGACAATGAAATAAACTCAGTTATAGGTAAAGCTAACCATTTTTGGCGGACTGTTAAAGCGAGTTTGGAAAGACCATAAGCTAAAATTGAAAACAAAGATACTAATCTATGAAACAGATCATGCATAAAACGACCATGCATGCCTAGTACACTATAGTACGAATCTGAAACACGGAATGCCAATACGAAACATGAAGAGACATGGAGGAGACTTAATATCTTTCAACTAAGATGTCTCCGCAAGATATTTAACATTAAATGGCACGATATAATCACCAACATGGAAGTGTTTCACCGTACTCAGTTACTATCTGTCATGGGAACAATCAATATCAATAGACTTCGTTGGCTGGGTCAAGTCTACAGAATGCCAAACATCTGCGTTCCAAAAGAAGTATTATTCGGGAAACTGGCTGAAGGTCATCGAGCCCGAAGCAGACCAATTCTGAGGTATAAAGACATATGTAAATCCTCACTGAAAGGCTTCCACATAGAATAAAAAAACTGGGAAAACACGACCGAAACTTGTGATATCTGGAGGCAAAACTTCCGTGCGGGAAATACTATGTTTACAGATATGGGATGAAAAAAGAGAAAGGCGCAAACACAAATCTTCTTTTGCTGTGATATGATCGCTTGAATAGTCCACATTCCTGAGTAAATATCCAACGGATTGCTTCTTCATATTGCTAAATGACTGTCTGCAAGACGCAAAAGGCCATACATATATATACCCAAAGAAAATTACTTTCCACATAATCGGAACGCATTGGCATTGGTGTCCATTCGTTTATACTGTTTGGGATTTTCATTTACTGTCATGGAAAGTACAAATATAGTGACCAATTGAGGACATCATACAAATTAAGACTGTCACCGATCACGACGTCTACCCAGGTAGGAGTATGCTGTCGTGTGATCTAAAAGCAGGTGTTTTTGTTTATGTTAAAAATATAACTAGGCAAAACTAATTTCTTGTTTTGCTGGGGGATATAGTGCGTGTTTCAGAATTAAAACACAATTTCCTAAGTGCAACCATTTTGTTGTCATGTTGACATAATTATCTATTCATTGGTTACTCCATCCTGTTGACAACATAGTGACTAATAAAAAGCACTGAAACAATCAGTTGGACCAACTAAAGTGATGCAATAATTATATTGAATTTCATTTAAAGAAAAAATACCAAAATTTCTGTGTCTCAAATATAAGTTTGAAATTCTCGATAAAAGTCGTTTCCGATGTATGGTTATTGTGTTATGGTTTCAGTTTCTTGTAGTTTACAGTCATACATAATTCAAAATGAGTTTGAAATAAAAGTGTATCACAATGCAGAAAGTTGCCATGTTACTCTGCTGCACTGTTTTCAAATAATCTAAGATGGATGATATTAATAACCATTCAAAGCGAATTTCAATTGGATTTTAGTCAGAATTGATCATCTTTTTCCTATTGTATGAAACACAATTAAAATTACTCTCATGTCGAAAGGAAGAAAAGTGAAAGTTTCATTTGACATAGATTGCATATGGGGAGATATATTAAACATGTTTGCTATAAATGAGCGTGTTGCTCTTCAGAAGTTGACAGCATAATTGCAGATCAGTTGCGATATTTAAATATCTAAAGTTGTCTGTGGAAAATTATAAGAACCGCACGCTTAACTTTCAGAAAAACCTTAGGCGCAGGAATATTATTTTTGAAACCCACACTTGATTGCTATTTGAAGTAAATACCTGAGACAGATCTGGGAGCGGAGAAGCCACGGTTATGATATTGTATATTTGGACAAATTCTGAGTCAATGCTCACCACACAAAAACTAAAGAATTACATTCAGTAGACTGTGAGGATACACAAAAAACAACAACATTCTAAGCAGAATAGACCAGTAAATTATACTCACGCAGGCTGAAAGTAGCAATAGCGGCCTAGTCCTTCAAGCTGGAGTAATTTTCCAATGAAAATGTATTGATGACAAGGATTACTATACTGAAAGAAATTGACAAATTTGGTGGAGAACAATCTTCTTCCAATTCTAGAAGGACTATCATGTTTACAATGCTTCCTGTCGCAATGCAGTATCACAGGAAAACAAAATGCTAATGCATCAAATACAAAAGACCACATTAAGACATGGCTTACTGAAGAAATATTCACTACGGCGATATGTGTTTGAAGCCCGAATTGTTACAGCTGATGAAAAAGACAAATAAGACAAAGTTGTATATATTGATAAAATCATTGCTGAATATGGCCATACTTCTCTGTGACTACCGGCATATCATGCTCACCTTTACCCGATATATTGTGTGTGTGATAAGGTAAACTGCAAGTCGCCGAATAGAACACAACGTTTAAAATGTGTGATGTTGAAGCATTGACGCGCGAGTACCTCTCTAAAATAGATACAGTTTGGAAAAAAAAAATGTTTAATCATGTAATCCAAGAGTATGATGACTACTGTCGCGGTGATGGATTACAATTTCTGCAAACATTATCAACAATCAACCTCCTGGAAGCATCAGATTTGGAATATTGAAGAAATTATTTCGTGGATAGACCACATAATGGTCCTAAATAAATAAAAGTATGTTGAGCACACCATTAGATACGTATTCATTTGCAAAAATATTAATCTAATCCAGTTTTTGCTAAAATAATACAGTATTTAGGAGCAGTTAAGACACGCTTAGGGCCTAATGTGAACGCAGGACATACTAACCGCTTCATATTGAAGTGACGTTTACTGTTACACATACGAGTGACAACACATATAATTGGCAACAAATACAGTTTTGAGAAATCCAGCAAGTTCTGAACAAATGCTTAAGAAACATAATTTCTCTAAGAGAGAAAATTCACGAAATAATTCAATTTCTCAAATAATAAATAACAATGGAATAAAACTTTACAAAAGTGATCAATAATAGATAACAATGTAGGAAAAACCTTACCAATGTGTTCAATAAAAATCAATAAGTAAAGTGTTAACTATATATTTTAAATATACATTTAATTATATAGAAAGTATTACCTGTCATTCCTATGCAGCAAGAGAAAACAATAAACCCAATAGGTATCATTATAAAGGTGATAAGGATGATAATGGTGATGATGATAACAGTAATAATGATGATGATAATACTGATATAACGGAATTTTCAATGAAGTGTTTGTCACTGTTGTTCCGTATGCCAGCGACTGGAGTTGTACATTCAGCTCTATTGGTTCTTGTTTGATATATCAGCGAGCGCAGTTGCAATTTCTGCTATATTGTTTCTCTGTCATTCTTGTTGGTGACAGTTTTCAAACGCTCTTACAAGTCCACAGATGGCAATGTTAGTTAATATGGGTGTAAGATGTAATAGTTGGAGAGTATTCTACTTCAGGATGTTGTGGTAGCAGGACTATGTGAACCACAACCACCTTTACTTTTGATAGTCATGAGATCTTCGGTAAAATAAACTTCACATCCAAGATAAAGTAATTATCTAGCTTTAACGGGAAAAGTTCATAATTAAGTCTACATTGCTTCGCAGTATTTGTACCCACGTCGCATCTGTCAATAACTGTAAAGAATCAGGAATAACAGAGACATACATAGCAAGTTAGCACAAGTCGAATCAGCATTTATTTAAATAATATAAATTATATGCAATAAGAAGCTATCAGTGCATATGTGAATGTTAGCGCTAGTGTGTTATATCGAACCAATTTTTGTTTATGGATGTGGGAAAATAGACAGTAAAGAAAAAAAAAAGATCAATGTGAGCTCCAGGTGACAGAGATATTATTTTTTTTCCGTTTTTTAGAAGAATGGCGAAAATTCCATGGCCACACAAGAAAACTAATGTAGATGTTCTTAATAATAATATGACCCACAACCCGTTAGGGTCGTAGGTGTACCACAATGGATACATTAGCACAAAATGTCATCTATATAACTCTGTTCTCAATTATTCGTAGAAGTTTAAAACATGGCAAAACTCTTGCCACCATGGCGTAGCAGTTTCTGCTGTGCGTTTCTGTGTGTTTCTGCTTCGTTTCCAAGTGTCGCCACGATAAGCCAAGTTTCTGAGAGGATTTCAGTGCAACCGCGTAAAATTCTGCTCATAGAAGTGATATAAGTACTTAGAGATGCTGGAGTAAAAAAGAAAGAAAAAAAATATAGCAAAATGTAGACGCAGTCAGTCAAGATCTTTAGGAGATGTGATGATAAACAAAACGTTTTTAGTCACAGGAAACATCAAGAAGAGAATAAATAGAGGAAGACATATTGGTACACTAGACTGTCACTAACTGAACACGGCTTTAATTAAATCCAAAGTCAAAGAATGCTGGTGTTTTTCTTTATCTTTTTCCAACTGCTGTACGTGGTTTCTATATGTATAAGAAAATATGCGCAGCATGTAGTTATTAAACACAGAATAATCACTCAAACCAGACTAGGAACAGTTATCATGTACTCACAAACATACTGAAAGGGAAACTGAAGTATCTTTTTTTCGTGGCATATCGAATAGGACCGTAACAGACTGAATAGGAAATTAGAGTATCTATAGGCGTGACATATCAAATATGATATTAAGTACCTACTGACGTGACAAACTGACTAGGAAATTAGAGTACCCATAGGCGTGACATATCACATATGATATTAAGTACCCACTGACGTGACAAACTGACTAGGAAATTAGAGTACCTATAGGCGTGACATATCAAATATGATATTAAGTACCTACTGACGTGACAAACTGACTAGGAAATTAGAGTACCTATTGTCGTAGCATATCGAACAGGATATTAAGTGTACCTACTAACGTGACAAACTGAATAGAAGATCGAGGATTGACATGTGTTGAAAGAAATCATGATGATCTGACTAAATAATTTTTCATGTATTCATTTAGCGAAGTGATCAGAGTAGTATCGGACTCTGTTGCATACATTAAGTAGAATGGTTGATTAGAAACAGAGTATAGAGAAAACAACCTTAAATACAATTTTAGCGTCAGATGTAGGTACGGTGAGGGAGGAGAAGAAGACGGGAGGGTTAGAAGAAGATATGGCTGTATAATATCAAAGATTGCACATGATGTCAAGTTTTCAAACTAATCTGGATGGTTGAGTATAAAGATATACTCGGTGATCTTGCAGTATCACGTCTCAATGTTCTGACGAACATGGCGGGTTATAGCTTTAGTTATATGAAGTTATTATGAAGTGGTTATTATTAAGGTATAATATATAGCTATTCATTTTTGTGATAACAAAATCATAGAAAATATGTTTCAACTTATATAGTTATGTGTTTCAACTTATATAGTTATGTCTTTCAACTTGTATAGTTGTGTTTCAACCTATGAGTTATGTGTTATAACCTATGAGTTATGTATTTTAACCTACTAATTATGCGTTTCAAGCTAAGAGTTATGTGTCATAACCAATGAGATAAGTGTTTATAAACCTGGTTCTGAATCCAAAATGGAGTTATCTGCATTATTGTTTATTCTTTGTGCTTATAAGCAAATATGTATGTGTAAATATATATTGATATAAATTTGATATGCGAATGCAAGCAAATAAGTATGTTATTGTGTCTTTAACATAAATCTTCTCTCTTCATCTCAGCATGTATATCGTGCGAATGAATTTATTCTTGTACGATGTCATGAACTTGCACAATCTGGCTTTAAAAATATTTCTATAACAATTACAAGGTAATGCATTTCATGACCTGACAGGCGGTTACACGAGGAACTGAAACTCCTTTAAGCCTGTCGGTTTGCTTGATTGATGCCAACTTAAATCTCCTGTCAATATCTCTATTATCCAGAGTGTCAGCCTGACCAGAAAAATATTACGCACTCTGGCTTTCCATGAATAATTTAATGGTATGATAATGACTTTTTGGCGTAGTGATTAAACTGTTCGCAGTGTTCATTGAAATCGTGGTTCGAATCCAATTAACGCTTGGATTATAAAGTGTATTTCTTTTTTTCTTCTTCTTCAGCGTTCATTCTCAAACTCCCACAGGATTTCTCTTGTAGTAGGACAATGGTCCTACAAGATTTCCAGTTGAATGTAGTCCAGAGAATGGAAATGCGTTGTGTTGCCGTTTTATTTGCGCCAATGGCCCAACACATCCGTCTTCGGCGGAATATTTTTTTTTTTTTTTTAAATCCTTGGAGATTATAGATTGAAACTACGTAGTTATGTGATGTGAGAGGTAAAAAAGGTAGACGATGTGCTGCTTTGTTGAGAATGACTGAATACGTATTGGATAACCCTTAATATTCTATCGAAAAATATTATTCCTCGGAGGTTCTAGTTCACTTTATCGCAAGATCTATTATATTTGATGGTCCATACAGTTCTTGTATAACCACAGTGAATTCTTGTCACGGTTGAAAGTGGTGTACCCCCATCACAGGAGAAACACTTTAAATGGATAATTTGGTAACCGGAAAAAATGATATTACTACTCTACACATTTTCAACCTCTAAAACATTTTTTGTTTGTTTTCAAGATAAATACATGCTTGTTGAAACTAACTTAGTCACTGCATTCATATCTGATGAAATAGTGTGTTATCAAAGCTTATAGATACTCGGTAAAAACAAACATTATTTTTATTCATTATCTTTCTCTATGGTGGATATTGCACTTGTGCCATTAAGCGTAGGTGTAAAACGTAAGGTATATAATCTATTCACAACTAGACGCACCGTTTGTTGTTTCGTATTAATAATTGCGCAGTTTATTCTTGTTTGTGTATAATCTTCATTTCATATTACTTTAACAATATCCATGTTTTGAATGAATTTGTACTTCTCTTTGATAAGTTTCATGAAAGCATATTTTTTTAGAAATATTTATATAATTTTTTTATGTTTTACAATGAATTAGAACTGCAACTACAAACGAAAAAAAGACAAATTATCAAACATGCAAAACTTTACATGAAAATAAATATATCAAAGACGAAAGTAATGAAGATAGAAAGAACAGAAATAACACCAATAAATATATTGGAGACAACAGGCTTAAAGAAAGGACATAATTCACATACCTAGGATGCAATATAACAGCTGAAAGCAAGAGAAACAAACACATATACAAGAGGTGTACTAACGCATACCAAGCACTCGGCAAAATGCCACCAATCTTCAGAAACAAACATGCAGATTTATACACTAAAATAACAATATTAAAACGAGTATTATGCCAATTCTGTGCTACCAATGACTAACGTGGACAAGAACAGCCCAAACAAACACCAACTTGTAACAGCTGACAAGGCATGCCTACGCAGAATATCGATAAGAGACCGAATGTGAAATGAAGACATTAGACAAAGAACTGACACCACCCCAATCTTGGAATATATTGCGAGACAACAGATCAAATGGTTTGCACAAACCAGCAGACTACCGCAAGACAGCATACCAAAGCAAGCTATACTACACATATACAGTTAAAGTAGGCCTAGAGGCTGACCACGAAAACTATGGAAGACCAATATAAAGGAGGCCACACATTCCACAATAAACTCAGTACACTCGAGGGCAATCTCCAGAAAACACTTCAACCTATGATGCTGAAAGGCAACAAAGGGTTTTGACACATAGATAGATAAATAAATTAATAAATAGACATATATATATATATATATATATATATATATATATATATATATATATATATATATATATATATATATATACAGTCAGACAGACAGACAGACAGACAGACAGATAGACAGACTGACTGACAGATCTGACTGACTGACTGAGAGATAGGTAGGTAGGTAGTAGTAGGTAGATAGATAGATAGATATATAGGAAGGTAGGTAGGTAGGTAGGTAGGTAGGGTAGGTAGGTAGGTAGGTAGGTAGGTAGGGTAGTAGGTAGTAGGTAGGTAGATAGATAGATAGATAGATAGAGATAGATAGAGAGATAGATAGATAGATAGATAGATAGATAGATAGATAGATAGATAGATAGATAGATAGATAGATAGATAGATAGATAGATAGATAGATAGATAGATAGATAGATAGATAGATAGATAGATAGATAGATTGATAGAGATAGATAGATACATTGATAGATTGATAGATAGATATAATAAATTAGTGATAGACATTAATTGAATAATTTATTTCAATGTAAATGTAATTTGTAGCAAGATGTAGATTAATGTACCGTGCCGACATATTAACTCCTTATGTGGTCCTGCCGACATATACTCCTTGTGTACCGTGCCGACATAATAACTCCTTATGAAGTGATGACCAATTATGCACATTAAATGCGCCAAAGTTTTCACGATATAGTATAGATGCAAGAATCGACAACATGTACTCACGATTAATACAACATATGTTAATATGAACACTGTTTTACAGACTACATCTGCTGTAAAATGTACTGCTGGAATTCCTAAATTGATACATTTATCAACAGTTAATACGTTTCATATATATATATGTACATATATATGTATATATATATGTATATATATATATATATATATATATATATATATATATATATATATATATATATATATATATATATATATATATATATATATATATATATATATATATATATATATGCGTGCGTATGCATGGTGTGTGTGTATGCGTACGTGCGTGCGTGCATAAACATTAGCGATTAATGCGATATTGGCAATCATGCAATTTCTCAAGATTAGCAGATGCGCGATGTGTTGGTGTTAAAAGAAACTGCAAGTATAATTGAAATTAATGGGGCTCATGATTCCTTTTCTATGTCCAGAATAAATCATCTGGGTTTGAAAAGTGCCGCTGCCCGATAGGAGCGTCGTTATTGAATGAAAGAAACGTTGTCAACCAATAAAGCACTGGTAACGTCGATCGATGTGTAATTAACCACAAACACCGGATGAGATCGGGGCACATATAGATGTCTCTTGTGTGCAACGAAGATGATCTGACAACTAATACACTCTGACTAATTGACTGAATAACAGAGTCACTAAATTACTGACTCAATTAATTATTTAATCAATGAATGGTTGACTCAATGAATGACCGAATAATTAATTGTAAATGTGTTCTTTATTATTTAAGAATATATATTATATATGCTGTAATAGACAGTTATCGAAATCTAGTTACAACAGCACGTTTTTTCCAACGTTATTACATAATAGTTCGTTATGGACACAGGCCGACACGTCATATATATTAACATTTTCACAATATAGAAGTGTGTGTGTCTGCATATATACATACTTTTTGAATACTGATAAATTACGAGCTATTAAATGTTGTCTCCCTGTGTGTAGTCGAAAAGATTTTCCTGAGCTTTCCATCACATATGCAAGATGTATTGTCGCTGCGCTCTGCAATAACTTTTCTTCTTCTGTGTTAGTTCTCAGACATCTGTAAAGTGTTAGTATACAGTCCGGAGAACGAAATGCTTTGTCTCATGGTTTACAACTTTGTTGCTATGTATGTCCGACTTGGCCTGAAACATCCGACTTCGACATGGCTTCAGGGTCACTTTGACTATATGGGATGAGAAACTAACTCAACCCCGTACAACTTAGTCGCCTCCTTCGATATGCATGAAAGGTAATCAGCGTTGATACTTGTTTGTTTTCATTTCGAATTATAGTAACACACGGGATACTTGAGGAAAAAGTATCCCGCATGGGAAAGGGGGGGGGGGGGGTGAGAGTGGGCGTAAAGTAAACACAAAATTAAAATCATGCTAACAGTAATATGCTAGTTTCTGCAGAATACTAATGTGTCGGGATATTGACGCCAAAGAAACGGAAACACAATGCATTCCCATTCTCTGAACTGAATCCTGCTTGAAACCTAGTAGGAGCAATAACCTGCTACAATATAGTTCCACTTGAGAATGAACGCTGAAGATGAAGAATATGTGGTATATATAACAGAACATAAATTATAAGATGGTATAGAACATTATTTCTTGTTACAAACTAAAACTAGAGGACATAACACATTTCCAGTATTTGGGCACATCATAAAATGCATAGACGACTTAGCTGTCAATATCAAGAGAAGAATTGCAATAGCGACATTGAAACTTGTGCAAATGAAAAATCTTTGGCAAGTTACCAGAATCATAGCCAAATTATGTATGATCCGAACATGCGTATTTCCAGTTTTCAATATACAGTTCTGAGGCAATGGACATTAGAAAAAAAAAACAATAGCAAAGAGAATCGCTTTTTCAAAATCAGATGCTACAACATAATTTTACGTACATCATGGACCGCTAAAAAAAGACAAAGTAAGTCATGTCTCCATCTTGGAATAATATGTAAGACCAATGAACACAACATTTATACACACACTCACTTCGAGGGAAATTTGTTCTAGTTTAATAAAAGATTGGTTCTTTCCCAGAGAAAGGGGCCTACGTCTTTTTTACAGAACTATAAACGAAATAAAGAAACATCAGTGTTATTTATTTTTTCAAGGGCTATTTCCCATGGTTATATGTATCCGAAGTGAGTTCTATTATTATTTGCATTAAGTGAAAGACTAAGAAAAAAAGTGGGAGGAGGGATTGATCAAGAGAATCCGTCTCACTGTGCAGTAGAATAAGGTTATAACTAACTGTTCGCATACCTCTGCGGCCGGGAGCACTCCTCGCAATAATAACATTCGTACTGTACTGCCTCCTTTATCGGTCGAAGGCAAGCTCAGTATAATTACGGCAACCATTTTGTAACTAGGGCCAGTGATGTCACGAATTACACAAAATTTTGGATCGGCGCAGATTTAAACACAATATGATAGGTAGACCTTTCTCTGGGAAAGAAACCAAAGATTAAATGCAGCATTCATTGGTTCTCTTTCAATGGAAACGTTCATTTGAGATTTGAGTATTTTGCTGATCAAATCGTGAGTTTTAAAGCAGTGTTTTGTATTTATTAAAATCAAGGCGGATTGGAATATCAATTCGGGTCCTCCAAGTCATTTGTACTATACCCTGTTCATCCTAATAATGAAGTGGTTCAGTACTAATGATTGGCTTTGGGTGCAGAGAGCATAAATCAATTGGTAAGTGCGCAATAATATAGATTGTTATAACATAATATTGTAGCTAATTTAAATCAATTGTTGCTTAATGACGCATGTCTATTACAAAGGTAATGTATGTTTTTAAATAAATATGCATGTAATATATATATTATATATTTAACATTCCATGATAAATGACTATACCAGCTTATATTTCGTTGCGCACGTACAAAGAGGTCAGAAGGTCAAACATTATAGTTCGTTACACAATTTATAAAGAAAAAATGGCGGAAGCATCCACGTCAATTGTAAAACATAAGAAATGTAAATCATTACAAACAGGCCAAAAGACAATGATTTGCAACGTTTGCAATACACTTAGCAAAACAAAAATTCTTCAAAAACTGTAGACGAAATTCTGAAATTAACAACCGAGTTCATTGACATTTCTTGTACACGCATATACTTTGCGAAAAGAGAAAGCAAAACCGGTAACTAAAAATTCCCCACAATCAATAGGCCACCTATGATACACATGTGATAAATGAGTATGCTGAACAAACAGGTCAAACTGTTACCCCTGTACCATTGCTACCTAAATCCGATAGAGATGGTTTGGAGTGAGGTCAAAAGTTTACATTGCAATACATAACACTACATTTAAATTAACGAATCTACGACAATATGTTTATGCGGCATTTATTGAGGTCACCGCTTCCAAGTGGCAGGCCTACATCCATGTAGTTGACAGTATCATGTGTTGACAGAATAGCAAGATATGTGGGAATTGGAAGGTTTAATTAAGCGATTGGTGGACAACGTGACCATAGACATACACAAAAACAGTTCAGATGAAAGGGGTGAAACACAATATTCTCAATCCAATATCAACATGGAGGGGACGTAACGACGGGACGCTATGACGTACATCCCGAATAATTAATTATGGTATTGTTTACAAATGTCATCAGCTGCATAAAAATCGTCTGTTGTCGCGGAGTAATATGGTAGTGTGTTTTGATCACTTCATTCTTAGACGGAACAGAGTATAGCTCAAAAGCGGATGGAAAAATGCAATATGCGACGTTCCCTGTGTTTAAACAAGAATCTCGCTACAAGCTATTTAATACAACTGTAAAATACGATATACAAGTAAATTCAAGTAGGCAGAATGAGAATAAATTGAAAATAATTCTTACAGCTGACGGAAATTAAACCAGGTCCGTTCTAGCAGCATCGATCGCTTCGCAGCATAAGTAAATAGGGTTACCCTCGTGACCAACCACATCCTCAATAAAATGTTCTTTTTTATTAAACAGGTATTCCGTACTTGACCAACTACATTCTAAAAAAAAAAGACTTTTTTTGGAGGATGTGGTTGATCAAGCATGGAAAACCTGTTCACTTGTTTTGTGAAGCGAATCGGTGTTGCTAGAACGAACCTGGCTCAATTCCCGTCAAGTGTAAGAATTATGTAAAATACGATGCTTGACAGTAATAAGAAGGACAATAATACTTCAAACCTTTGATGCTGCTAGCCGAAGACGGTTTTACTCGTCGCCAATTTCTAAATTTCAAACTAGTAGACCTCAAACACGACACGAATTACAAACGGGAGTAGGTTATCGGAATTTGGTGACATGTTTTTCGATTTCTGTTGAAACGTCAAAAATTTTTTTAAATCTCATTTGTCTCCCGTATCACACAAACAATACTAAACCAACCTGCCATACTTAAATGTTTCCCTGCCAATGATTTAAAGTGACAAAAGAAAAGTATGAAACATTAATTCGCGTCAGCATTCTAATTTAATTAAAAGCAAATATAAATTTCTTTGGTCTTTATTACGTCTTTGTGAAAAAATATGAATAAGCAAAGAATAAACAAGCAAAAACCAATAACATACATAAAAGGAAAGTATATAAATCAGCAATTAGAAGAAAGGCGGTGTTTCTGAAAAATTTAGACAGTTATTGCCGAGGGGAAGGGGCGAGGGTTGATGAAAGTTGACGCAAACAATACTTGTTTTAAAACACCAATTAAATTGTATGAATTAGATTATAGTTTTGAAAAAAAATCTAAATTTTTCCGAATTTTTTCTGCACCCTATTTAATTATGGGGGGGGGGGGGGTTAGGCTAATACAAATTCAGCTTGATTAAGCAGGGACATCATGATATTCTTTGTCAGCGCAGGAGGGAAGGGGAGGTGGTTACAATTTGGTATACATATATTGACTTAATGTCTCTATAGAAGTGGTAGCATATCCTATTCAGGACATATCAATCAACCAAGCATTTTTTGGCTATAGTGATCTCCTAAGCAATATACATATTTTTAGTAGTTTGCCTTTGTACAGACAAATACATAAATGGCTGTGGTGGGGGTGGAACTAGGTATCTTTGCTATAAGCATAACATGATATTACAAAAATATAGGTATACAGATAAATAGGAAAAGTATATAGGAAAAGTATACAGATATCAGATAGGCAGGTAGTCCGTCAGAGAGATAACCCTACATTACGATAACAATAACCAGGCGGACAGAAAGAAGAATATAAATACAAATATAAATAAATTTGCTATATTGTCTTATATACATACATACAGACAGACAGACAGACAGACAGATAGATTAGATAGATAGATAGATAGATAGATAGATAGATAGATAGATAGATAGATAGATAGATACATAGATAGATAGATAGATAGATAGATAGATAGATAGATAGATAGATAGATAGATAGATAGATAGATAGATAGATAGATAGATAGATAGATAGATAGATAGATAGATAGATAGATAGATAGATAGATAGATAGATGCATGAAGAGACATCATATAAATAGTTGACTTAGCAGCCAACGAGATGTTCCTGGTATAGGAAGAACATTACATTACCACCGTGTGTGTCCCTACATTCCAGACCTAATTTCTTTCTTGTGAGAGTGTTGGGTAACGTAGGCGGTCGAATTAGACTGAGAGTTGATTCACTTTCCTAGACGAGGTCTTCATTGCCAAACACGTCGTTGGTCTGGGATATGACCTGTGCATTTCTCACGCACTCGCCTCGTCCGCCTGAGATGTCCTTCCAATACATCGGTAAGGGCGGTCTGTGAATTTTGACTCCTCGCCATTGCGTATATTACCCAAAGATGTAGGCAAAATACGAATCTCGGAGGAGGGTGTTACAGTGGGCTCTGGGGTACTGTACACAATTATCTCTGTATGAGCTGTATTGGGAAGCGGCTGACAGTCGAGTTGGGCTAGAGACTTGTTACCCTCTACTTAGCACGCAGTGTCCAGATTCCGAGTCTCAACACTGCTTCGGTCAAAAAACAGACATTTGAATATACGCTCACCGACATTTGTGCAATGCTTGTCCCGTGTGCAATTTGAAGCTGTATTCAAAGCGTTCTTCCATACCCATGGATGTATGTTGAAGTTGGCGTATCCAATACCTGAATAATTGCTCCTACTTTGAATAGAGTAATTGTGATGGGACATGATAAACGTCTATATGTTCTCGACCATGAACAGCACATCCGCCAGTCGGTCTCGTGCTGGACCACTGTAGTTTTGTTGCCTCGTAAGTGACTCACGTACAGTACACTGCCTTCTAGCGTGTGTTACCTTTTCAAAATTCTGTGTATACATGTAGATCATCGTATGTTACGGATTTTGACGTTGGTCGCCCCACAAATGTTTCTCCTTTTTAAAGCCATCCAAGTCGGAATGCACATTTGCCTTGCATATGTTGGATGTAATGGCGTAGATGTTTCGGAGATATCTCTTGTCTCTTGCAGGCAATAATCATTCCATCTACCTCATCCACATCCACGGACACGATCTAAAAGTGTTAGCTAGGAATATAGTAAGAGCAGCTGTATTTCTGTTTCCAACGTGCACCATGATGAGGTACTGTTAGGATCTTGATTATCTGCTAAATCTGGGTCCGCACGAGAGCAACGGATCCCACAACAAAACTTAAAACTAGATAATGTTACAGAATTAAAAAGAAAATACCGAGGAATAAAATATTTACAGTTTCATCACATCCCCGGATTTACGTAAATGTGACCATTATTTATTGTTACAAAATTCAAACTTAAATGATGGTTTATTCCCCAATACCTCATTTTAAAGTTTGTTCACTGGTGGAATTATACTTACAAACAACGACATTATTAAATGAAACAATCAATCTATGCCCAGAATAGATCATTCAACAGTTGACTTTTATGACAAGGATGCGTCGTAAATACAGTGAACATGGCGCCTGGAGAGGATGTACATACGAATCAGTGATTATCGCGTTTCTTCATGTTTTATTTAAAGAAGTTCGACTTATCAATTGCAAGAGTTTGATGTTTGTTTTGTTCTTATTTAGGCAGGGATGCTACACATTCTACAGATGTGAGAGAAACACAGCCCAGGGGTTAAATTCTGTCCGGAAATAATAGTAAGCTGACCTGTCATTATTATATAAAATTACTATATGCATTTCCCCCAGCGCTCACAAAATATAACATCACATGTTCATAGACAAAAAGTAAACCGCGACACACAATAGTGATTGAGAGGGAAAGAGAAGATATGGAATGTGATGTAATATGTTTCATCACTGTGTGTCTTTAGGCACCCATTTATGGTTAATATACAAGGCGGCAAATGATGTTACTGTGAGCTCTAGTGATTTTTTTTTTAATTACCTAATCTGAAAATATCTCTTCAGATGTTTCTTCTGTCAGATGTGGCCTTATCTTAATAAAAAATGTATTTTACTAAATAGATTTGCACATCTCTGATTGGAAATAAAGAAGTTGAAGCTCTGTTTCCTTTGTTTCTCCAGTTTGTTTTATAAACTTCATGAATTACTAGGTCTCACACTATCCAAGGCATTGTTTTACTTCATCGTGGAGCGCACTATCAATAGATATTGAGTTACGGCTATGATCCATTCTAGTAAGACATTGGTTGATGTCTTTTTTGGGCGTTGTATG
This sequence comes from Meghimatium bilineatum, assembly GCA_034231615.1. Lineage (NCBI taxonomy): Eukaryota > Metazoa > Mollusca > Gastropoda > Stylommatophora > Philomycidae > Meghimatium > Meghimatium bilineatum. Next base: position 67,900,368 of record CM067320.1, read on the forward strand.
AATAGATTTGTTAGATTATGACAATGAATCACACTTATAACAAGACTTGTTGAAGTGTGATATCAATATGTCTATCTGAGTTACTTTAATGACTCACTCTAGTAAGACTTTGCTTTACGTCTTGATGGTGCATACTATCAATATATTTGTATATGTTGCGACAAGGTCCAAACTAATCAAAACATTGCATGACCTCTTCGTGATCTATACTTTCAAAACACTTACCTTAATTACGAGGCCTCACGCATATGTCGTTTCTCCTCCTTGTGGATCGCAGGATAAATAGAAATATCCACGACACAATCCCGCTGTGAAGAAACCTGCTGAAGACCCACGTTTGAATTGCTCAAAGGGGGGCAGCACATGTATCTGTTGCATGCCCCGAAAGTATTAAAAAGTAACAACAAAGCTCCCACTTCACTAACATAACTGCCCAGCATCAGATATGGTGCCCTACAGTCACATTGAATTGTCAGGAACTTAAAAGGAATCTTGAGAGCGCACAAGAATTGGAAAAAAATTAAAACCAACTGAAACAGCAATCTGCAAATAAATGTAAACGATAACCGGTTAATAAAAGTGATAAGCTCGTGGTCCATCCTGGTTCCATCATCAGCATCATCATCATGAGTTATCATCATCATCAGTATCGTCTTCATGACCATCACCATCATCAGTATGACTATACTGAATATAACATCATGAATATTACCATCATCAATAACACTATCATCAATATTACCACAAATTGACCATCATGGTTATAACCATTATCGTTATCGATATAATCAATATGAACATAGTCAATATCACCACCAATGTCACCATACATATTGCCATCATCAATATTCCCATCATCAATATCACTACATCGCAAAAGGTATCATTAATGTCAATATTATCAATATGACCATCATCAATATCATCATCAATAGTACCATCATCAATATCACAATTATCGTTATCGATATAATGAATATCACCATTACCAATGCCACCATTATTGTTATAACTATCATCAATATTACCATCATCAATATCACTATTATCTGTATCAATATCAACATAATTACCATCAACAACACCATAATACATATCAATTTCACCATCACCAATATCACCATTATCAATATCACCTTCATGAATACCAGCATCATCAATATCATCATGAATATCCCATCATCAATATCAAAATTATAGTTATCGATATAATCAATATCACCATCCCCAATGTCACCATTATCGTTATAACTATCACCACCATCAACATCACGATAATTAATATCAATATCATCGCCAATATCACCAGCATCAATATCACCACCATCAACATTACCATAATCAATAACAATATCATCAATATCACCATCATCAATATCATCATTATCGTTACCGCTATGATCAATATTACAATTATTAATATTACCATTATCAATATTATCATCATTGCTATCGCTAGCATTAAAATCACCATTATTAATATCACCATCATCAATATCGTCATTATCGTTACCACTATCATCAATATTACAATTATCAATATTACCGACATTGCTATCGCTAGCATCAAAATCATTATTAATATCACCATCACCGTTTTCGCTTTCATCAATATAACAATCGTAATTTTTGCTATCCTCATTTTTGCTCTCAGAAATAGCCCCATCATCAGTACACCATCATCTCTATCACCAACAACCTTCACAATGTGAGAAATTGCTTGTTTTCTCACAACATGGTTGAACAATGTAGGTAATTTTTAAATTCTACTGGGATTTATCACTATGTAATACATCACTCTCAATAACTATTCATTGAGTACGTCGTTTTTCGAGAGAACCATTCATAGCACATAACTCCGTAGCTTAATTGATAATCCGGATGGAACTAAACATCCCTTTTGGTATCAAGGCGCCACGAGATGGATTTGTGCCCACGACGTTCTGAACATAAGGCGAACGGTTTAACCAATACACCACTGAGGAATCATTTCTCCAGTAACGCTGACCACGTTAACTAAACAACGTCAACGAAATGTATGTACAACATCACCTGCAACAACATAATGGAAACACTAAGCGTTTCTATGGAGGTTCGCGCAAAACAATGTATTATTCCAGAGATCGTGGTAACTGGACTACCAGAAGAGCGACACTAATTATTTTGTAATGCTTATAAAGCATTGATATAACAAGGTTGAAAAGAGCGTAGGCCACCATAAGAATGCAGAATTCGTAAACTAACTTATAATTAACATGATCCCATTGTTTCTCTTCAAATACAATGTACTAAAACTAACTTATAACTAAAATGACCACATTGTTTCTCTTCAAATACAATGTACTAAAACTAACTTCTAACTAACATGACCCCATTGTTTCTCTTCAAATACAATGTACTAAAACTAACTCATAACTAACATGACCCCACTGTTTTCAAATACAGTGGGACACGGCTGTGAGACTTTTCACTGTATATAAAGAGAAGGTATCCAATTATGTTGTACCTGTTTTTCTTCTTCTTCTTCTTTCGTTCACTTGAAATATGTCTATATCTGTAATTCTGTCTCCTTAATAAAACTCACTGTCTTTTGTAGTTCATACAGTGTCCCATAGAGTTTTGATTCCATTGTTGTTTCCTCTGGCCAATATGTCTGCCTCATCGTTTCATGCTCAGAACACTCTTGAAGTATATGTTTGGCACTCTGTGCTGCCTGTCCACATGTACACATGGCCGTGTTGCCAATCTTGAACTTTGTATACATGTGACTGCGGAGTCGGTTTGTGTCCTGTTCTGAGACGTAGAATTATAACTTGTTCTGGTCTGTTCCTTTGCTTTCTCTTTTATATTTTATTGACAGTATTTTACATGTTGGTAGTGTTGCTATTCATTAGTTATATTAGTAATCAGAGACAATAATACATTGTTATTAGTGTTATCACTTATTAAAATGGAGCGTATTTAACTTATCTGACTCATTTTCCACATAAGTAACCTCACTTGAACAGTTGTAAATTATTTGAAACTTCATATCGATATTATTCGAATACAAATAGTACGTATTTCCAGACGTATTGCTTAAGTTTGGAGACTTCGCTGTCGAAATCGATACAAGAATTGTAATGGTAACATTGAAACTTGCGCAAATGAAACATATTTTACAAGGTACCAGAAGGATAACTAAACTATATATGATCAGAACATTCGTATTACCATTATCGCTGTACGGTTATGAGGCATGGACATTAAATAAAACAATAATAAAGAAAATCGCTAGTTTCGAAATGACATGCTACAGAAGAAGTTTACGTATACCATGAACAGCTATATAGACAAATCAAGAAGTATTAATATCAATAAACTTCGTAGAGGGTTAGCTCCGTAACAACATTCTAACAAGGAAGCTTTTTGTATCATATAAAAAGACACATCATTATGAATAGATTAATTGCTGAAGGCATTACAATAGTCTATAGATTAGCTGAAGCTGAATGTGCACTAATTTCATGTTTATAATTATACAAATGTTACAATAATGCAATTGTTATTTAAAATACAGCATTGTTGACGTCAACGTTTCCTAGACTTCCCTAACCCCTTGTGAACAACTCTCAAACATTTTTTTTCCATTCTCTCCTCCCTCTAGTTTATTTAAATAATTATTGACAACCTCATGAACACACTGCTACAGAAATATCAAACCACTCTTCAAACTGGTATCTAATCAAATTATCAAAAAGCGTGCAAACATTGCTTCATTGAAAGAACACGACGAAAGATATACAACAGAAACAACCGAACACTCACCATGCCGAAGCATAGATCCTATTCACGCAAATGCACTTCCCCCCCCCTCCCACCGCCCCAGATCAAACGAAGCATATGCCTAACACTAGTAGGCTGAACATGCATATACACTCAGTAGGAATGATACTTGTTAACAGTTAGAAACCAGCCCATGATGGCTGATATGAATTGGTTATACACTTTTTCATAGAAGTTCTTTTTGCAAAAATAAATATTTTTAATTACTTATAGACCAATGAAATAGATATAGTTCTCAAACTTTTCATACGGTCAGCATCGCCCACATATGATCGCTAGTACACAGGTGATTTTATTTAAAACTTGCATGGTGCGAGCACATACGAGCACTAAGATGCTTGCAAGCATCAGGTTAAGAATACATGTAATATACAGTCTATTCGTAATATATTTTATTGTTTATAACGCTGACCACGTCCGTGGGGCAACCAGGGCCTGAACTTTTGTAATATTCAAAGAATAGGATCAGTGTTCTCTTTTAAAGCATATCGTAGAAGACGACTAAGAAAGGTTGGGAGTAGACTGACAATTTGTCACCTTTGAATAAAATCATCATCTTCACTTCATGTTGTGTCTCCATTTCTTATATTTGACTTTTGTGATAGTCACAATGGATGGTACATAGATGCAGGCCAGCGGGAGTTGCCCAGTTGTCCTTTACTGGCATAATCATAGGTTGTAGGAAATAATAGATGTGCTATAACTATGTATGAATCACCATACATATCGAAGGTATGATATATTAGATGTCTCATAGTTATATTCTGCTCTCCTGGCATACAATGATACTTATGGGAAACTCCGTCACTAAAATACTATTTTCTGGAATAAAAACATTCATCCATCAATCTCCCTCACTAGAATACCTCTTTTCAGGGATGACACATTCATCCATCAAACGCCCTCACATAGAATACCTCTTTTCAGCGATGACACATTCATTCATCAAACTTGTTACTAAATTGAGTTCAATGTGATTTTGTCATAAAGATTAAGTGCTGTCTAGAGTATTGTGCATTTCAAAATAGATGCCCACCCATTCACATTAATATCTCAATAACCAGTAAGCGGAATGCAATGAGATTTTTCATAGCAATTTAAATATTGAACAACATAGGATTTTCTATGTTACTTTTCACCAGTGTTGCCATGTGCACGGGGCTGCATATTCCTTTGATGTGTGGGGAATGTATGACTACTATAGTGATAGAAGAAATTAGTTATACAGTAATTTTCCAATGATCTAGATGGACGCATTTGACTCTTATTTACGTTAAAAATCGTGCGCAGCGTTCAAAAGCAGATAGAAACAGGTTTGGTTGTATTCCAAATTTCACACCATATGGTCATGTACGGTAGTTTTTAAACTTTTTAACACAAACATCTTTAGTGTTTCTGTACATACAATTATATAGACATATTGCACAGTTTTAGTTCAATTGTGTTACAAATATTTCTACATTACGTTAGGTTTTTTAAAACGATTCGTACAATTTCATGTATATCTGCAAAATAGTTGCAGAGTTACAAACTTATAAACAGGGGCATGTATTTTGAAAGGCACTATGCTACATGTAAGACTTCATCATCATATGTTCGCTAGTAAGGTGTCCTTAATAAAGTCTAGTAAATCAACACGCTGCTACTAAACATGTTAAAAATTAATACTACACTGTCACCTGAATAGCTTGAAAGATTATCTGCAAACGCATAGTTCCAACAGTATGTAACAATGTGTGACTCCATCATATTTATGAAAGGAACAATGTGCAATCTTGTAACAATTATCAGTAATATGAAAAAAGGAGAATTTTCAAACATTAAACAGTTGATACGATTATGACATTGAGAATTGTGTAATGTTTCCACAGAGTCAATATGTGCAGACTCTGTATTTATTTAAGGACTTGATAAGTCGTGCCATTTCACGTAACACCATCAAAGCTGAAACATGTCCACAAATTATTTCAACAATTGTTTGTGAATGTTTTATTACCCTTCCCTTACCGCAACTTGTCAACATCTGTCAATATACTTGGATCCCTCTGCTTACTTATGGTGAAAATGTTTTACTCAACCAAAATAGCATAACATATAGGACACAATTAAATCACATACGTAACATTATTTTAAAGTATTACACTCTCATTAAAATATTAAAATTATTACTTTCGGTAGTAAAATGGATGCATTAAAAATATACAAACAATTTGGATAACTGTTGTCTTACAGAAATAAAGACGATTATGGTCAAGGTAAACACCACATTCCCCTCCCCCCCCCCACACACACACACACACACACTGCCACATAATAATTGAACTTGACTATATTGTAGGCAATACTTTCAGTAGGTAAATAGTTTTTAAAGAGTAAAATATATATGTATGGGTAAATTCATATATTGTTGGGTCAATTTGCTGAAATTGAGTAAAATATAAATTTATGAGTAAAATCATATATTTTTGGTTAATTTGCAGAAATTACTGAAATTAGTCACAATGAATTTTAATGCCTTTTACTTGTGATATTTTGAATAAACTACCGCCCTGTATAGATTGCATACATTGTTTTATTCTATTTTATACGTTTTGTCAGTACACTATCTATAACAAACTGATTACCTACTGAAATTATTGCCTACAATATAGTCGAATGTCCTTCTTTTATCCTTGGAATAGTGTGAAGCTCTTCCACAGTAAGTAGTCTCATTTATACATGTGTGGGTGTGTTTGTTCATCACACGTGATGATGACCATTTGTTACATCACATTTTAAAATTCAGCAAGCATTATGTTCATGCCTAATAGGTCGCAGATAGCTAATACGCCCTACACGAGCTGTAAATGTCCTTGGACAATTCGGAATGACCTCTGTAGATAGATTTGTAGAACAATGGCAGTCATCATATTTCAGTAGATGCCAAAGTAAGCATACGAATGGAAATACGAAGTAAGCATACGCATGGGAATGCTTATGTTATGTCATTATTCTCAGTGAATGTTATCTACATTTTCTTATTGCTTTCAATGAATAGTTACTCAACTGAATTAACATATTAATAGTGTAGAAAAATTAATGACATTTGCATGGGGAAAGGTAAATTCAATTTGGTATTTATGACATTTAAATGCATAATCTACTGTCAAATGTGAGAAATAGAACATTATAATTCATGCCATGTCTGATACAATTAGGTGTCAACAAATTTAGACATTTAAATGTATTATATATATATTACATTTAAATATGCAGAAACAAATTTATATATCAAACAGAGTTTAATATTTGGGTTTAAATCACCTCCCTATGGGTTTAATTGTTGCTGATTTCTGTCATATATATATATATATATATATATATATATATATATATATATATATATATATATATATATATATATATATATATATCTGACTTATTTAACCTAGCACCTTTAACCGTATCTAGTTCCTATCAGTAAAATGAGAGAACAAGAGAAGCAGAGATATAACGTAACATTACTGCTGTCATTATATTCATACTCTATTCATCTCGTCAAACAAACATAATAGGATTTCTTTTTTGTTACGTTAACAGCACATTTGTATTTTTTGTTCTACAAATTGTTCAAGGTAGACTGCTTTTAATAATGAATGTTAGTCCAATATCGTTATATCATAGCTTTACAAAAAAACACAACAATGTGAAAGTGGCAGTTTCGTGATCCAGTGACCACGATCTCCTAGTTTTGTATGGAATACACACTGGTTTAAGCACATCATTTAAATGCGAGCAGGAACAGTGAACTTATTTCTAATTATTCAACAAGAACTACCGCAGGATGAGATCAACGCTAATAAAACACAGTAAGCACTTTTCAGGATTTACGAACTAACATAAATGATATAGCTACACATAAGAACATTAATCAGCAGCTCCATCGATTTCAATTGTCCATGTTGTTCTTATTTAGTTTAAAATGGTACCCCAATCCATTGATCTACATTCATGCACTGTACACGAGTAAGTAAAAGAAACATTGAATAATAATATTTATACAATATGAGTTATTATCTCTTTCTTCAAATGTTAATTCAATTAATTATTTTCTTATTGGCAATGTAAATTTGTGGCTTTAAAGAAAATATGTTTTCTCTTTAACTTGTTTGTTATTTGGTTTTCATTGTTTATCGACACATAGTATACACAAAGACACAAAATAAACGTTTGATACTACATTTTCCCCGCTATGGAGTTGGAGGGAAATTTCGAGTGGCTTGTGTGATAAAGACCGTATTTCCTAGCTATCGCAACGTCATTTCTATGGTAAATTATGTTTAATTTACACTCTGACAGAAAAAAAAACAACAACTCAGCCCATACCCGGAATTGAATTCTGGACATCACTGGTGTGAGACCACAGCTACTAACAGCTCTATTAACTCTCGCCAATGCGACAAGTGACCATTTAGATACAATAAAAAACAACTCACATGCGTATTACTATTGTAGGATGATTATTTGAGTCGTGTGTGATGAATGTGGCTGTAAATTAACTAACGTCTCAAGTTATAGTAATTATGAACCGGTATAATCACACTCTGTCTTGCCAGAATAATAGATTCACATCCTTCTCTAATATATAACTTGTATTTGGAGAATGCATATTTCTTTCTTATTCAACACACTTTCTAATACTGTTTCATAGATATTTCATTTGTCTAGCACCGCATGTCGTTTTATCAGTGAATACAAATCATACATAGAAAAAAAGCAGATGGGATGCACCCGCTTTATCTGAAAGTCAGAAAACTAAATTGCAAGACAAGCATTGACATGGAATCCTAAGGAAAGAGAAGACAGGAGTGATATAAAAAATGGGTAATAATCTGAACATTACAAGAAACGAATGCGATCAGGAACCAAAGATTGGGTAGAATGGTGGGAATATGTCCTTGGACAATAACATGGACATCTAGCTGTGCATAAATATATGAAATGGGTGATTCATTACGGGAATCAGTTATCACACCAGGAGTCCATATTTCAAACTTTTAATACCATGCGTAATTTTATACAGCTTCCATGACTCGGAAATGTAATAATGACGCAACCTCTGCAGACAATTTGTGAAAGACTGCGGGGCTAGCAGAGAGGCGGACTATAAAAAAATGACAAAGTATAATACTAACATCAGCTGTCCTTTATTTTGCTTAGATAGTACTTTTAAAAGAAGAGAAAAATTTAGTAAAAAAAACTGTTTGTAAATTTTGACAGGAGGTTATTGACAGTTAGCTATCGGGGATATTCAATTAGCCTACGAAATACAAGACTGGACGGGGAGAATAAAATTGACATAAAGTGTTAAGTTAAGAAACGATGTGTATAGAGTAGAATATTCTAGAAAAGCTTGTTGACAAATTTAGTGTTGCAAAATAGGACAAAAATTGGATTAGTAGCATCACATTTGCAGACAAAAGGGGTGAACGCGCATAAGTGGTCAGGAAGATTGCGATCCAAAATAGGTACACAAACATGAATGTAACGGGATGTAATCAATCTTGAGTGGTTAGTCGTTCAGTTGGCAGCAACCAAGTAAAATCTCAGCAATGTAACGAAGGATTAACTGGGAAAATGTCTATGAAGCACGACATGGCTCCTCGAACACTTGTTTTTGTAAAAGGATGTTGGAATGCAACGAAATGTCCGGAGAAATCATCGCATGTTGGATTTATTAGGAACTCCTACGTTATTGTCCCAAGTGCTAGAGCGATACATACGTAGTTTCACACACTAATTCTTGACTGGGCAGGTTTAATGGGAAAACGTTTCTTTCCTATTTGCGATAACCACAATAAACATTAACACTTCTCTCGGCTATGTTCATTAGTTCTGAGGTAAAGGCAACACTAATACGCTTGAAGACATTCAGAACTGCAGATTCCAGAAGGTGGATTAAGACACCATCTCCTGCTTTTGAATATCCTCTTCGGATTTAACAAACGTCTTCAGTACGTAATGTCCAAGAGCAAGATTTAAGACAACAGCAACGGTTTCAAAACTGCCTCCCCTTTCCTCCCACTGGATTTAGTATTTTCAAATGTTCATCTACGATCGATGACGACTCTACGGCTAACATTGGCTATAAAACACTAGCCATAAATCTCCAAACAATCACTGATCTATTATTGAAAACAGTGACGTCCAGACATTATCATCTTCAGTTGATCAATTTTGTAATTTGTTTTTTATTCGGTATCCTAATCTAGTAAAGAATGTATTGTGATGATGTGTGCAGCAAATAGAGTTGGTGTAAGCAAGCACATATTTACTAACAAACCGCCGAGGCTAGACATCATATACTACAAAAACATCTATTGCCACTTAAACCATAATAGCAGAACAGCAAAATGATAAATATGAAGTCAAGAGAACAGACACGAGATTGAAATAAGACGTCGGCAGCTGGACAATTTAGGACCAGACAGATCAATCTAGATAGACACATTAAGAAGGGCAGAAAATACGGGGTAAAAATTGATTAACACAAGAAAAACAAGTTGTCATAAAAAAGACACCCCATGAACATTACTTTCTCCCATGTACTTCCATACATCACTTCGATGTGAAGTAAATCACGATTTCTCAGATGCCTTCGTGATTTTCATAGACCCTAAGTCTCATCGGGGATCTACTTTCAAAATTGACTCTATTTAACTGTCATCATGATTTTCAATTGGTCACTGTTTATAGTGTGTCTAGAATAAATGAAAACCACAGTAAAAGTCAAACATAATCTTTTTTATAAGATGAAAATTGGTGAGTTCGCATGACTGTTTAATTAACGAGGGAATCGTCTAATGTATGCGTACATAATAAGTAGTCTTGGAAAAGGCGTTTTGTTTAATGCTATCAAAAACATACAATTTTTATTGTTTTCGCATTGTCGTAGATCATACTAACCCAGAGCACATGTGGAACAATAATGGCGGGGGGGGGGGTGAAATTCGGCCCGCTTAGTCATTTTTTGTGTGTCCCACTAAGTTGATTTAAATGAGTGTATGCGCTAACCCATGAGGTCAGAAATTATCAGATCACAAGCTGTTTGAGCCAAACTGTGAACGTGATTCTAAACACTGATACTTACGACATTATTAAATCAAACGGCTACCGCAAATGTTACAAGCTGAAAACAGTCTTGCTCGCAAATATTTTCCTTCTGATGTCACTTCTACCCCAGACGCTGCAAGGCAAATGAGGGATACAGATAGATAGATAGATAGATATACTATTTATATACTTAGAGTCGTCATGCCTTTTTTGGCATGCGAATCGAAAAATGTAAATAGTGACAAACTGAAAGACCATTAATAATAAATAATTTGTAAAGAATGAGGTCCTAATGAATTCAGTTGAAATGTCTTTACAGGAGACAGTCATAATCTTCCCAGTATCCACGACATCAGCACGAGACATTCTTCTGCCACGACCGTCTACTTAGCTAGAACTACTGGAGAATGGCAAGTAAAGCCTTCTTAATAAAATACGTCATTTAACTTAATTTTCATTGGTCACCATGATTATACTTTGTATAGTGATAGCCAATGAAAACCAAGGAAATAAGCAAATGAAACATTTTAGAAGGCATGATTTACGGCCCTGAAGGTTACTGGTTTATTGATTGATTCATATGGGGGTGGGCTCTGAAATAAGAAATTTTTCGGTAAGATAAATAGCAACATTAGTTACAATTTTAACATTTTACAAAGTAAAAAACAATACAGTGAGTAGCAATGTCCTAATATAGTTCCTCTACAATACATGGTTAGGTGAAAAATAAATTCCAATAGTGAAAGGTAAAATACATGTAAAATATGTAAATGTAAAAAGAAATGATCGCAACACACAAACGTGTCCAACCGAAATATGAAAGTCAGATGCCGAAAGGACAGGAACAGGAATTACATAAAAACGTAAATATCGTAGGAAATGAAACGAACAAAAAGATGGCATAAATAACTGAACACAATGAATAAATACAAAGACTACAACAGCCGAGAACTAGACATAAGAGTGTTCGGAATTTAGTGCTAAGGCTTGAGGTTACCAAAGCCGAAAAATGACGGTTTTCTAGAGCGTACCAAGAGCTATCATCTGTGTTGCAGGATCTGATGGTAATGATCTGTGTTTCAGGATCTGATGGTAATGTGTAATACAGTCTTGTTAAGAATACATTTATAAAATATTACATTATTAACTTACCTGGTTTTTATTTGTATAGTGTATGCTAAAATGAAAGATATAGTTATGTAATGGAATGTTATGTAATATATATATATACATACATATATATATATATATATATATATATATATATATATAATATATATATATATATATATATATATATATATATATATATATATATATATATATATATATATATGTATTTGTGTATTGGAATGTAATTTAAAATATATAATTATACATTGGGTTGTTAAGTTAAGGAACTACTTATGTATGGGAATGTAAAATTAAAGGTATGGGTATGTGATGAAATGCAAATTCAAAGATATATTTATGTATTTGGAAATGTAAAGGGAAAGTTATACTTATTTATTGGAATGTAAAGTGGTTATATACTTATGTATTGGAACGTAAAGTGAAAAATAATATATATTTATTTAGTTAAGTGTAAAGCAAAAAACAAATATTTGTTTCACGATTGTTGTTCATGTAACTGGATGTGATTCTGTAATTGTACGTGAATGTATAACTGTACGTGAATGTATAATTGTGCGTGAATGTATAACTGTGCGTGAATGTATAACTGTGCGTGAATGTATAACTGTACGTGAATGTATAATTGTGCGTGAATGTATAACTGTGCGTGAATGTATAACTGTGCGTGAATGTATAATTGTACGTGAATGTATAACTGTACGTGAATGTATAACTGTACGTGAATGTATAACTGTACGTGAATGTATAACTGTACGTGAATGTATAATTGTACGTGAATGTATAACTGTACGTGAATGTATAACTGTGCGTGAATGTATAACTGTACGTGAATGTATAATTGTACGTGAATGTATAACTGTACGTGAATGTATAACTGTACGTGAATGTATAACTGTACGTGAATGTATAACTGTACGTGAATGTATAACTGTGCGTGAATGTATAACTGTGCGTGAATGTATAACTGTGCGTGAATGTATAACTGTGCGTGAATGTATAACTGTACGTGAATGTATAACTGTACGTGAATGTATAACTGTGCGTGAATGTATAACTGTGCGTGAATGTATAACTGTGCGTGAATGTATAACTGTGCGTGAATGTATAACTGTGCGTGAATGTATAACTGTGCGTGAATGTATAACTGTGCGTGAATGTATAACTGTGCGTGAATGTATAACTGTGCGTGAATGTATAACTGTGCGTGAATGTATAACTGTGCGTGAATGTATAACTGTGCGTGAATGTATAACTGTACGTGAATGTATAACTGTACGTGAATGTATAACTGTGCGTGAATGTATAACTGTGCGTGAATGTATAACTGTGCGTGAATGTATAACTGTGCGTGAATGTATAACTGTGCGTGAATGTATAACTGTGCGTGAATGTATAACTGTGCGTGAATGTATAACTGTACGTGAATGTATAACTGTGCGTGAATGTATAACTGTGCGTGAATGTATAACTGTACGTGACGGTTTAGCTGGTTTTTAACTGTTTAACTGGGTGCGACTCTAACAAGTGCATTGTCACAAGCTGGGTACCCTCTTCTGCATATGGAACTTTGCAATGACTATTTTTCAAAATAATGCATTTTGCAAACAAATGGCTATGTTCAGTTACAAAAGTCCAATCATTGGTCTTAAGCAGGCTTCATCATTGCAGAGATCATTAAATAAAGAACACCAGCCCCACACAACTTAACTATTCGTTTCTTACCACATGGATGACAATTGCCATTATTA
>CM067320.1:67914266-67921766 GCA_034231615.1 Meghimatium bilineatum
AACAAATGATAATGACACAAAAAAGGCATACAAAACTACTGGAATGAAGCTACTTTCAACAATTGCACTGCTGAAGAATGTATCAACAAAGAATCAAGACTTGCACATCGAAACAGACATAATGGATATCGATATGCCAGTAGGAAATTTTGAGATTCGAAGATGAGAGACGAGACGTATATGTAAAAAAAGAGAAGATGAGGTACATCGGATTTGGAAAAAATAAATACAAAAAAAATTAATGACCAAACATGATGTCAAAAGTCTCAACGAAATACATTTTTTCACTACAACAGAATGACACAAAGATACTTGGTTAAATTTCGCAGACTAAAGTCTGTGTGGCATGGCAATCAGCTAAGACTAGACAATGAGCTAAGTTCCTTTAGATTACTGGAAAAAAAATAAAGATAATCACGGATTACATTAATTTCCTTATGTTCAGTGTGATTTTTGCATGTGTTCAATGATCCTTATAATGACTACATGATTACGATATTTATGTAATGTTAGTTCGTGCATGCGTCTGATTATACATTATCCAACGCCATAATTAAGCAGTATTCAGGCTTAAATAGACACATCCATCCAGTCCAATGCTGGTCCCACTACGACAAGAAATATTGTATGTGTTTTGTATATATATATATATATATATATATATATATATATATATATAATATATATATATATAATATATATATATATATATATATATATATATATACATATAACGTTGATGCGCCCATGTGTTGTTGGACCCGAAAGGGGAGCAAAGAATAGCAACATCTTTTACATTCCATGCATGTCGTAAGAGGCGACTAAGGAGGTTATGGGATGGAATTGGCTGTCACATCCCATATAGAGTCAGTGACCCAAAGACAAGTTGAAGTCGGATGTGTCAGGCCGAAAGGCGCAGATATCGCAGCCAATGCTGTATGCCATGACACAACGTATTCCGTTCTCCAGACTACATCCTGCTAATCTTCAGAAGTGTGAGAGCGAACGCAGGAAAAGAAGAAGAAGAAGATAACGTTGATTTAGATTAAATACATGTCAGAAATGTATACGTGCAGGAGTGATATCTAGTTAAATAAGACCCCTCGCCTACCCCTTACGTCCAGTCTTAATCTGCATGAGAAGTGCTTTCTATTTATTGTACGTCCCTACATTGTTTGAAATATTAGCTTTTAGTTTTTAAATAGAGGTAAAAACTGATTTTACTCTCAGAGCTTGCATTGTAATCGTTATTTCTAGCAGGCCATGCATTAGCAAGAAGAAGCGTACGAACAGCTTAATCAGCGGCTCTGGAACAAATAAAACAGATGAACAATCAGTGATAGCAATTTGCATGAAACATGGATTATATATCCGTCTGTATATGTCACGTACAGCTCAGCATAGCTAGAATCCTTCAGCGGCCAACTCTTCTGATGAGAATCTCGTGAATATGATAACATATTCGATAACTCTAGTATGAAGTTTTATTTTTCTTTAAATAGTCTTTATAAAACTTTATTTATAGCAAATACGGTTTTTTGTGTGTGTTGATATTCTGAAATTATGCGGTGAGTGACATGCTAAAATGTGAGAGATTTACAACATAAAACCTAGCTATCAGTATAGTTCATTTAAGCAAAACCAGAAGGTATGCCATCTCCGCATTGAAAATTCGATACGATTTCTTCGTCAATACCTCAGTTTTATTTCATATTGGTACATGGACAGAGTACAACGTTCCCATCTTGTGTTTCTTTTGTACATGTATCTCTAGTCTCTTCCGGTATACATAGGCTGCGGTAGTTTATTTTCCCCAATATTTCAATATAATATCGGTTCTTTTGGAGCCTTGATATAAGCGTGTTTTGCGCCTCATTATTCATTCGCATAATGATGAATTTTTTTCAGATTTAGACATATATTTTATACAACATATATTTATACAACATATATTTATACAACATAGATTTATAACAACATAGATTTATACAACATAGATTTATACAACATAGATTTATACAACATAGATTTATACAACATAGATTTAATAGATATGATTCCCGAAATGCATAAACAGGAGTTTTATCATCATCATGTGACATATTCTTTCCAAAACGTGGTCTTCCTTATGGATTCTATGAATACGCCGCGATTCCGGGCAAGTTGACCTGCTGCAGTTAGAGACATATTAGAGACATATTAATGAATCTGATTTATCACTGCAATGTGGGTTGTCTTGTACGCCCTTTTTCCTCTGTTGCCTTTAATTCTGCCTTCATATATTCATCTTTCCATGATGTTATATCTCTTTCCGATAACCAAAAATAAAAGCATAAATAATTTTGTTAAGATATTGTTAAGCAGCCCCGCCTTCTTCGATGTTTATTGATCTTAACACTTCCTGATTAATCTTATTTAGCTGTACATGATATGTCATGTGACGTATTCCTTCCAGAACGTTGTCTTCCCAATGAACTCTCTGAACCTCTCTCTGTCTTGGGCGGTTCAGAGAGTGATATACGTATATACATGATATACGTAGAGCTTTTTCAGGACATAAAAATCAAGCAAAAACAGTATTTTATGACACTTTGTTGAAGACCATATTAGAAGGTAGAGTTGGGAGGCGGCGATCAAGAGTTAGAAAGAAAAACTTGTTAGGAAGTTAACATCATGAGAGGCAGTGGGATAAGGCTATTAGAGTGCACCACCAAGGCAAGAGGCAGATATATTGAATTTATGTTGCAGCCAACCTTCGAAGAGGAAAAACATACCTGTTAATAATGATCTTATACTCACGTGCGTTGTTGGGATCCGTAAGGATATTAGATTAGTAAAACTGTTGACTTTCGATGTGTGTCGTAAGATGTGGATAGAAGGTTTTGAGGTGGAATCCTATCTCAAATCCGTTTAAGTGGTCCAAAAGCCAAACTTACGTCGGATGTGTATACCAAAATTCGCAGATTATCACAATTTATCTGTAAACCATCACATAACGTATTCTGCTCTCCAGACTATATCCTGCTAATCTGCAGGAGTATGAGAATGAACACAAAAGAAAATGGTGATCTAATATTCATGTAATTACTTGATTTACTTTTACTCACGTATCTTCATAGACACTCTGCTCCTCTCAACATAAAAAGCACACAGCACAGCGAGAAAAACCTCTTATAGTACGTAACTCCTTATACGCACGTACGTAGTGAATCAATTGGAACCATCAGCAGTTTAGAATTGGGAGTTCCCCCGTCATAAATGGGAGGAATTGTTAACGCAATAGCTGATTAACATTATATTCGTTCTAGTGTATGCGGGTGTTGAGGACAATGATCAATAAACTGGCGAACATGGCCAGTGTCAATAGGTACATCAACACATATATCTGCCATATTTATTGTGCGGAGGGATCTCAATTTACACATAAGGTTATCAAAAGGTCTGAAATCTGTTGTTACTCTCATGACTCGAATTTGTGTAAAATTTTGAGCATGTCGTAAAGAGAATCATACACGATTTATGGGAGATTGATAAAATCAACATGAAACTGAAACTGTCAGCCACTAAACATTTGATGGAGTTTTGAGACGAGGATCGTAGCTCATACGGAAATGTGCTTGTATGCTGATGATAAGTTGCAGTCATAAACTCATTATGTTGAAACAGTAATCCCCATGGATCTCTTAACATAATCAAATCCAAAACCTCCTGATCACAAGACAAATGTCTTAGCGTGTACGCAGCGGATATACCATAACAACATAAACTTCTTCGTACTTTTTAACGAGAGCGCTAGCACATTTTCTTTCTCATTTTAGCATATCAGTCCTTAGTAAAGATTTCGGGAGCTTGTGCTGGCTGGATTACCAGAACCGCGACCTCCACTACATTTTGATAGCTATAAAGCTCTGGTATAACCAAATTGGACTAACATCCGTGGTTGAAAGCAGCGTACTTCCCATTAAGAGGTAAACTTTTACTTAACCAAACACAAATGAATAAATGCACTGCAAAGTTATTGAAACTATTTTAATGAATTTACTTGTATGGTTGGTTGGTTGCTGAGTCAGTAGTAAATGGGTTCATGACCTTTTGTGAGACACACAGACGCAACAGTATGCCTGAATTTAATTGTATAGATGATGAACATATTTCTCTAGATGATTATGGCCGTAAAGCTGATTACTTCAAAAAGCTGATCTTTGATGTGTTTGTACATTTTATTGACAGGCGCTGACGCAAAGAGATAGAATTAGAAACGATAACATCAGACAGATAACCAAAACAATACCAGTATCGGAACACATCAAAAGACAAACAGATCAAGTGGTTTTCACACGCTTCCAGACTACCGACAGATGGCATGCCACAAATGGTCATGACACATAGACATAACGGCTATAAAGACAGATACAGACCATGTTAAAGATGGATCACAGAAATAAAAAAGGCACAGGAACAAGATTACAAACAGCAAACACAAACGCCATCTCCAGAGAACTCTTCCACCCCTTACGCCGCAATGCAAACAAGGGACACATCGTATAGATAGATAGCTGACACACAGTATACGATAAGCGAAAAGTGGAAAATGCTAATCAGCCAATATGAATGACGTAACTATGTATGTTCTGTCAAGTTTAATAAACTGAAGTAAGGTTGTGGATAAAGTTAGTGCACATACATATAACACGCCTGCTTACAATCCACCTACCTGATACTGTCTCACTCTTAAACTTGACTAGAACTTAATACTTGATAATTTACATCTGGATAAAGCATCTCAAGTGCTCGATTGACTAGTGTTTTATTGTCTGTTTAAGTATCTCATCTTAAAAAGGCTAGCTATTGCACAGGTGTAATGAATGCACACAATATGGCACCTGATACAGATGAAACGTGTTCAGCAACAGCGTGACAAAGTGGCATTCGCAGCAATTGATTGTTTGTGTTCAGATTGGTATAACCGTGGGGATTTATTGCGTGATTTGAATCACAGAGTGTGAATGTGTTGTGTCTCGGCTTTACTTGTCCTATTTGAGTTAGTGCTTTGCATTTCCCATAGGAAGGACGTTTATTAGGATGAGTGATCGTCTTAGCTACAGAATGTGTGCGAGTCGTAAGGAGAAGAGAATTTATAAGTTACATAATGTATGCTAGTCGTAAGGAGAAGAGACTTTAGATACATAATGTAGGCTAGTCTTAAAGAGAAGAGATTTTCTTAGATACATACTGTATCCTAGTCGCATGGAGAAGAGATATTCTGAGCTACATAATGTATGCTAGTCTTAAAGAGAAGAGATCTTCTTAGATACATAGTGTATGCTAGTCTTAAGGAGAACATATCTTCTGAGCTACATAATGTATACTAGTCGTAAGGAGAAGAGACCGTAGATATATAATGTATGCTAGTCTTCAAGAGAAGAGATTGTTAAGCTACATAATATATGCTAATCGTAAGTAGAAGGTACTGCACATTATAATGAAAATAATAAATAACAAGATGGAGGATGAGATCCACGAAGCGCAAGCAGGTTTCAGAACTGGCAGAGGCACGAGAGATCATATATTTAACATGAGGATGATCATAGAGAAATGTAGAGAGTATAACATCGAATTACATGCATGCTTCATAGACTACACCAAAGCATTCGACTGTGTCAATCACCATCAATTATGGGAAATAATGAATGACATGGGTTTCCTTTAACACATTGCACGACTAATAGCAGAGCTGTATACAGATCAAGAAGCAACGGTAAAAGTTGAAGGTGCAAGATCAGAGTAGTTCAGTGTACAGAAAGGAGTAAGACAAGGGTGTACCTTGTCTCCATACTTGTTCAACATCTATATGGAAAATAGAATGAGAAACGTGAGACAAGAATCAATTAAACCTTATTTCAGACCCATAAATATAGGAGGGCTGCAGATACCAGAAATTAGATATGCAGACAACACAGTGCTATTAACAACAAACGAACACGATCTACTGAACATAATTAAGTCACCACAAAAGTTCAGCGAACAGCAAAACTTGTTCGTAAATATGAAAAGACAAAAATAATGGCAACTGACAAAACTAAATCAAGACACAAAATTAGTATTGAGAACTGCAATTTGGAAGAAGTGACACGTTTTGATTATTTAGGAACTAATATAAACAATGCGGGGGGACTGCGCAGTTGAGATCAAGAGAAGAACGGCAATGGCACTGGAAAAATTAAATCAGATAAAGAAACTACGGCAAGGTACTAACATAAGAACCAAATTATGTTTATTACGAACATGTGTTTTTCCTGTGGTGACATATGGATGTGAAGCATGTACACTAAATAAAACAGTGGCCAAGAGAATAACATCATTTGAATTAAAGTGTTATAGAAGAGTTTTGAGAATACCATGGACAGCGAAGAAAACAAACCAGGAGGTGTTACGAACAATTAGCGTCCAGGAAGGCTGGCTTCTGAACACCATATTAAAGAAAAAAACTAGTTTTTTCGGTCATATTAAGAAACACGACAACATGGAATGAGTGTTAGTGGAGGGGATGATAGAAGACAACAGGGGCAAATGCCGACCAAGACGCCGTTGGACAAAAGACATTAAAGAATGACTGCGCATGTCACTGGAAGATGCAGGGCAACTTGCTCAAGACCGCGGAGAATTCATGAGATCCATAGGAAAGACTACGTTCTGGAAAGAATATGTCACTTAATGATGAAGTAGAAGGTGTTTTTGTAGCTATATAATGTATGAGTTAGGGGAGGTAAAAACAACAAGAACGGGAACTGGCACCCAACTTAAAAGTTGCTGGGGCATAGTACATAAAGAGTTATCTTTATCCCCTGCGACATACATATTGTATGCGAGTCTTGGGCGATAAATACATGACTAAAAGAGAAGAGAAAATTGCACGTTTTCACGTCATTGGTTCGTACTATGAAATAAAATGTCACGCTGTAGTTGTCATTGATCAACCACATAAATAAAGATGTGGTCAACATCACGCCAACGGACTTTACTTGCCCAGAAGATCTGATTCCTTTTCCTTAGGCTTTGTCTATCGAGAAGTCCTTTCTAATTTATTATTTTTAATCCGATTGAACTGGAAATTCTAACATGTAAGTTCACAAACAAATTGCGGCCCTAAGACATAAATATGAATTTGGAGAATTTGATGCAATAGAGATGTGGTTCTATTAAAGAATTCTGAGAATACAATGGTCAGCTACAACAACGAATGAAAAGTTTCTGAAAGTGCCAAATATGAGATGTAGAATACCTACTCGTATCAGAAAGACAATCTTTTTTCTTTGGAAACGTTGTGAGGTAGTGTGGTCTGAGTAAAATAGTTGCAGCAGGCAAGATAGAAGACAAGATAAATCCATGACAATTGCGGGAGAAAGTATGATATATTTTAGTGTTATGACATGGGTATGAATCAGCATCCTTACTGATGTAAGATACAAGACATTGAGAGTTAGAGTTACTCCACGGACA